>NSDO01000278.1:123456-139171 GCA_002286825.1 Lagenidium giganteum
CGGCACAAACTGCCGCTTGACGTCTTGATAGAGGTCCAGTGTAGCCTGAATGATCGGCGGGACGAGTTTCTTGAGCTTGTCTGCGAAGTTCTGCACGTGCTGCGTCAGCAACGTCAAGTAGATGGTCGTCAGATCGCCCTTTGACGGCATGTGCACAGCAAACGTCGCAAAGTGCCGTTGTAAGCGAGGATTGACCGTAAAGGACCCGGCTTTCGCGTTCATACATGCCATAAATTGCACGTCCTGGATCGTCTTCTTGATCGACAAGTCTTGACGGTCGTACCACGCGTTGTAGTCCATGAACTGGCGCAACAAAGCCATAGCTGTTTGTGTGCCATACGGCTCCACACTCGCGAGATTCAAATCGTCCAAGAAATACACCAGCTTCTTGTTCTGCAGTGGGCCGTAGACGCGTCCTGAGCGCTTCTCCACGTACTTTTCAAGGCGCTGCTGCAGCAACTGCGCGTCCATGAAATGGTGCATCGTGACAGTCGCTGTCTTGCACGCGTCATCGCCATCCCTGTCAGTAGCATTACGCAAATGTTCCATCACGATGGCTGTCTTCCCTGTACCACTGGCACCGACGAGCATCACGGGCACAGCGTGAGGGACCAACAAGTCCAACATCGCGTGCAATCGCGTGGATTCGACCGTCGGTACGAGCAGCTGATGGAACGGGACGTCACCGATTGCAACCAGCGCCGGCACACGCTCTTGCCACGCGCAAAACTCGTTCTTCTTGACATCAAAGCATATCTCAAACGCACTAAGCGACGTCAAAGACGACGAAGCAGAGGCAGAAGACCCACTATCGGCTGGCTTGAACTTGAAGATGGACTTGAGCTGCGACGAAAAGACTGTGCGCGGGTCTGTCGACGCCTTATCACTGTCCAGCGCACCACCAAACGCCCACAGCACACAATAGAAGAACGCATTTTCCATCCACTCGGCCGTCTTCTCGCTCTCAGTCACTTGTGCAAGCATCCCATCGAGTAAATGACACAGCGTCATGACCATCGCCAACTGTGAGAGCGGTACAATCGACGACAGCTTTTGCTCGCCCAGCGCCAGTAGCAGTGGCTCGACGTGCTTCAGTACAAGAGACGGCAAGAACGAAGCTTCATTCGCACTCTGGTGGGTTCGGCGCTGCAGCCACGACTCGACAAACGGGAGCCAGCCAATCTCCTGGGCGTGGATATAGATGATTCCCGCTCGTGAGACCGTCGCAGGAGTCGCGTGAAGCAATGAATGGATCTCAAATACCAAGCGCATGGGCTTCGTAAGCGGAATACGCTCGTTCGAGACCAGCGTGAGTACCTTGTTATCGTCCATCACAGTGTTCATCGACTCGATCCATCCAGCGTCAATGTCTCCATCGAGAACAAGCCATTGGGCAGTCTGGACTGCGCTATAAGGCGCGTTGTTCTTGGCCATGTCACGCATGATTGCAGAGACCACACCGTCCTTCCAGTCCTTTTCGAGTGTCATGACACCATAGAGCTCATCTGCACTAATAGCCTTGGGATTCACCGTCTCGTACACTATCACCGGCTTGGGCTGCTCAGCGTTATGACACGCCGCGAGAGTCGTCCAGATCGCCGTTTTTCCGCAACCTGCTGGTCCAATGAGCATCACACTATGGCGCACTTGCAGCACGTCGTCGTACTCCAGAACTTTGCGTACGAATCCCTCTTCTGGCTGGAGCATCAACGTCTTGCACACGCTGAGGCAGCGTGTTTTAAGTGTCWCGTTTACTCGTTTGACCAGCGTTTGATTCGGGAACAAGTCATTCAAAAGACCGAGGAAGACTGGCGCATCCGCAGGGAGCAGCTTCGGTGTATTGAAATCTCGAAGCACTTGCATCAGCACCAAGTCTTCCGTGTCTGTGGCCTGCGCACGACGCAACGCGCCAGCGACGAGCAAGACCGACTTGACAGCACGCAGTCCCCAATCGTAGTGCTTCTGCTTGGACAACAGCTCCTGACTCAACTCGTACAGCGTCACAAACTTGATCGACAGGGCTCGTGCCTTGAGAAAGCCTTCAGCCATCAGCATGTTTTCACAAATCGGCTGAAGATCTGGCTTGATCATCGCACACGAACGAAAGAGCGCCTTGAGATTCTCAGGCAACTCGGCGCGACCGGCGTATCCTGGGTTCATGGTAATAAAGAAACCAACGGTCGGAAGCAGGTTGATCGTCTTGCCAAAGAAATCACAACTCCCGCTGATCGGTAGAGAAGCTGAGACTGGTGTGAGCGCTGCGGTCGAGGTCGTATGTGAACCGTCCGCTCCTGCACCAGCGCCGTTGGTTCCCGATGTCCCAGCACTGCTGGCAACTGCCAGACGATGCAGCAATGTCGCGAGCGGCGCAGTGGCATCCAACACTGTCTTTACTTGTGTTGCTACCACACTCAACACTTCCACCGAGATGCGGTTGAACTCATCAAAACAACCCCATGCGCCAGTCTGTGCCAGTCCCTGGAAGATGTCGGCCATTGTCTTGTAGTTCATCTGGTCACTACAATTGAATACGTAGCATTGCAAGCCCAGGCCACGAGCCAAGTCTTTCGTAGTCTCGGTCTTCCCCGTTCCAGCAGGACCCGCCGGCGCACCACCGAGACAGAGACGCAACGCCGTCGTCAACGTCACGTAGCAGCGATCAGTAAGCGGTGTGATGACCAATCGACCACTGTTGCCGGTGTATTCGTACGCGTAGAACGCACGAAAGTCGCAAATGCGGATGTTCACATCACGCCGCATGATGCCACCACCACAAGGAACTTGAGTCGGGTAGTAGCGGAGCTGGGACTGCCATGCAAAGTCCAAAGACGACGTGACCTTCTTGGCAATCAGCGACTGGATAACATCACGAGCGTGGACGTCAATGGTAATGAGTGTGATGATTTTCTGTCGATCTAACGCACTTAATGAGCCTTGGACAAGCTTGATGAGCTCTTCGAGGCGCACACTTGAGACGTCAACAAACTTCTTTAATGCCTCTTCGTTGCCGTTCTCGAGTTCTTCGAGGGCTGCTTCGACTTCTTCGGTCCAGACCAGTTGGCTTGCTACCAAGGCCACCTGCGCAGCATAATCGAAAACCCAGGCGTGCCGTGACACCTCGACACCCCACAATGCACTGGTGTCGAGTGCTGTCAGCAACTGCTCTCGCAATGTTTGTTGCATGACCTGAACGAGATCGTTCAGCCAGTTCTCCACAGCGCCGTGGATCAGATGCGAGTCCAGGAAGCGCACGACTTCACCCTCTTTCGAGATCATTGCCATCGTGAGATACCGCTCTAGTGACGCACCCGAAGAACTACTCGCCAGGGCAACGCTCACGCGACGCTTCTCGGTCGACACGGCAGTCGGTGGCAAACTCTCAAACTCAAATGACTGGATACCATCAAAGCAGTGGCCAAAATGAGGCTGAAGACGAGGTGGATGGTTCCCATTCGAGAGCATTTCCAGAAGCGAGGCATTCGAAATGAAGTAGAATCTCGGGAATACGTCCTTCTTGCCGTCCAAGTACTGGTTCAGTGCCTTCTGACACACTTCGAGCTCGCTGTGGAGGTCCCGTAGCACGACCTCACGGCCTTCGCGGTGACAACACGCCGTCAGTATTGATGGGAACGCGACAGCGTCATGGAAAAGCTCCTTGATCTCCTCGTCGACATGCTGGAAGCGCTTAAACTCCTGGGGTAACTGACTCTGAATGTCTCCAGCCGCACTTAAGAAGATGGCTTCAAGAGAGCACCACTGACGTTGCAGAGTGATCCACAGTTTCAAAATCACATCCACGTTACCCAGCCGCAACTGCCACTCGAACACCTTGTCCTTGAAGTACGCGACAAATTTGCCCATACTCGCCATGGTCTGAAGCTGCAGTTGATGGTCTTCGAGGCACTCAAGCACGGCATTCGGTGGTTTAAGAACCAACAGATCGCCACCGGACGTGTCTGGGTGATCTAGCTCATCATCTTCAACATCGTCTTCCTCTTCTTGCAGCTTCTTCATACCTTGCTTTGCCTTGTTAGCTGGAGGACCACGTGAGTTTGCGACCGAAGTCTTGGCCAGTGCCGTCTTGTAAGGTACGAATTCGAGTGTGAGCGTGTTCCAAGTTGTCTCGATGGCTTGTAACTGCTGTTCGATCTTAAATTCGCGGCTCGCCACCTCCACAAGCTCGTTCACTTCGTTGACAAACCGATGCAGCTCGAGCTTGAGCACCTCTTCCAACCGCAAGACGTTGTTGCCGCCACTTCCGCTGCTGGTCATACCAATGGATCCTCCAGATGGCGTCGCTCGTATACTTGAGAGATCAAAGTGCTTGCGCGTCAGTACCATGATGCTCTTCCAGTGACGCTCACGCATCACAGGTGAGTGCAGATGCTTGACCAGAGGCAACACAGTCACCATTTGATGGGCCTTCTGAGCCAAAAACTGGTAGATCGGCCACTCCTTCACTCGAGTAAGTGGTAGCGTCTTTCGAAGACGTTCTAGAGCATCTGCTTCATCCATCAACGCATCTGTCTGGAGCTCCATCCACACGAGCTGCTGCCAACGCAAGTACACGGCGTCTTGAAGCGACACCAAGTCCCACACCTGCTT
The DNA here is from genome assembly GCA_002286825.1 of Lagenidium giganteum. Classification (NCBI taxonomy): domain Eukaryota; phylum Oomycota; class Peronosporomycetes; order Pythiales; family Pythiaceae; genus Lagenidium; species Lagenidium giganteum. The sequence continues at coordinate 128,062 of NSDO01000278.1, forward strand.
GAGTAGCACAAGGTCGCGACGGACGACAGCCAAGATGTCGTTTTTGCTGGGCGCGAGCTCAAACATGTCTTCCAATTCGATCAATCGGGCAGCTTCCTGTTCAAACGTCACCAGTTTCAAGTTATACGCATCAAGATTCGCATAGGCTTCCTCGACGTTGACTGTTGCCGTTGCCACTGGTGCAGCAAACGGTGCTGCAGTGTGAAAATCGTCCTTTAACACCAACAAGCGACGGTGGAAGTCCGCGATCTCGTTACGAATGCTCTCGACCATCTGGCTTTGAAGCGGTTGGATCACTTCCTTCTTCTTGAACGTCTTGTTGACCATGTTTTCCCACCGGAACGGAGCCTGTTCCAGGAACACAAGCACATTGTCCTTCCCAACGTACGACATGTCGAGGGCAATGCCATTCTGCTTGAGCACCATCACAATCTCACGGAGAGGAGAGAAGTTCACCAAGATATCTTCGCGCATGAGTCGTCGAACGTCGCGGATAAAGTGCATGCACTGCATCAACGCGCTCTTCTCCTTGTCCGTCTCGAGCTTCGAGTCGCTAGCGCTCTCTGAGAGCTCCTGTTCCAAGCCGATGTTGACGCGTGCCATGAACTGATCGAGCCAGAGCAGCTGGTTCACCACACGATCGTGGAGATACTGTGTGAACATGTAGATCCACTTGGTCACCCACGTTGACAGCGCCTGCTTGATCGGTAGCGAGTTGACACGGACGAATCCCACGTCTTTGACGTGTTTGGACTCTGAAATCTCGTTCTGCAGTGCCAAGAAGAAGTGGATCTTCTCCTCAAATGCCCTGAGGTCAAGCAACTGCGCAGGCATAGGAGGAAGCGGAGTGGCCGAGTTCGAGCTTGGTATCGAGACAGTTGTAGTGGCTGGAGCAGCAGGCGCCTTGGTAGTCAATCCTTTGAAAGAGCACGTAGTCGCAATTGGCATTGGATACTGATCTGCGTACTGCATAACGTAGCTCGATGCTTGGTCAGTCGTTGCTGTGACTTGAGGCGGATGCCACGCCGTTGTGAGGAACGACGTGAACATCTGCGGCAGATCCGTCGTCCAGAGATACTCATACTTGGTGAGATCCACCCGAAAAGCCGCTGCTGCCTTCTCGTTTTGATCCAAAAAGCCCGAAATGTCAGCAACCAACTGCTGGACTTGGACGTTCTCACGCATTTCCTTGAGATATGTCCCCTCGGAGCTATCGAGCCGCTTAAACACAGTCGAGCAGTGCAGAATCGCTTCAATGCGACGCACAACCACATCACGAAGTCCGTTCCGAGTTGCTGTACTGGCGATAGTCGGGAAGTAAACAATGTCTTTCCCATACAAGTCCAATTCCACTTCCACAAGAGCAGATAAGTCGTCGTGCTCAATGCGTTTCGGGTCCAGTTGGTCACGTAGATGCTTGAGCGAAGCCAGAACAACTCGTGTGAGACCGTCTTCAACCATTGCACTGACGTAGTCCACATACGCACGCCAGTCGGGTGATCCTTGTGACACACGTAGATACTTGAGCGAGTCCTTGAGCAGTCGATGGATCTCGTTGCCCCCTTCTTTGATAGTGTTGTACTTGTGCTGACACAAGCCTTTCTGTAGTTCTTCAAACTCAGTGATCGTCAAAGGCTTGGACTTGCGCTCGAAGAGGAGTGGTGGCGTGTTCCAAAGCTCCAGCAGCTCATTCACGCGCGCTTGATGCGCCTTCAACTGGCTCAACAGGGTGTTGGCTTCGTTCACATCCGTCACACTCTCCTTGAGAAATACGTCAATACCATGGGACTTCCAATTGAGCGCCTTGATACCCTTGTTTAGCGCTTGATCCATGCGATCCAAGTAGTTCTTGACTAAAGGACGCTCGACAGGAAGCAAAGTGGCGTGGATATTGTTGTAAAGATCCACAATCAATTCCAAATTCCCAGTTTGGCGACGAAACACTTCCGCACGCTTGTAGATCGCAAGTGCATCCTCTGGAATCTCCACACCCAATAATACGAAGTACTTGACCTCACGCAGCAACTGCACAAGTGCTGGGTCGAAATTCACGAAGAGAATGCCTTGGGATGCCTGAACAGCCGCGCTTGCACCAGTACTGGCCGCAGCTACCGCCATCTCCACTATATTRGTGGTCAAAAGGACCGACCCACCACCGCCGGCGCCATTCGTTCCAGATATATTATCACGACGGATCAACGGTAGCTTGAGCTTCGCTTTGGACGACGTCTCAATAGAGACGCCCCACTTCTTCACAGTCTGCACTTCGTATTCTTGCAACATGGCCATGACATTCGTGTATAGCTGGATTGCTTCCTTCGAATCTTCACGCTCAAGCACCAATCGAGGTGAAATCTTCTTCAGCTTCTCCATTGGGAACTTGATTCTCTCAGCAAGACCAYGACACCACGTGACAGCACCAGCGAAAGGCGGAAGATTGGGCGGCACCGGTGGTTCATCGCGGTTCTCGATGAAGATCTGCTGCACGACGTGCAAATCGGTCGCATAACTCGCAATGAGCGCTGTGTACTTGCGTTCCAACTCGTTCTTGATGATCTGACGATCCAGCAAATCTTCGAAGCAGTCAAGACACTTGAAGCGGCCAGTGATGGTCTTTGCATCATCAAACGCTTGGTTGATAACACTGGCAAGGCGACGCTCGAGCTCTTTGTTCTTGGAACGAAACGTGTAGAAGTCGTCTTCGAAATGCTTCGCATCGAGGTCCATCAGATCATAGTGCACATTCTTCATCTGCGCCAGAGTCTCTTGGAAGTCATTGTGGATCTGATGCACACTAGTTGTCAATGTCTTGCCCTTGGTACCACCGATTTCCATGCTGGACAACTTCTGGAACTGGTAAATCGTCTGTGTGAGCTCCAATACGTCATGACAACGCTCAAGAAACGCGTCGAGACGAATGAACAATGCGTTATTCTGGATTCGCCACGGGTTCCCAGGTACTTCAACCACTGACTTGGCCTTGTAGTCGAAGTACACACTCTTGAAGTGCGCACATACCTGCAAACAGAGCAGTAGCATCTCATTCGCTTGCTCCAACTCGTTCTGTTCGATTAGATCGAAGAGGATTTTACCGTTCAGGTACTGTGTCGAGGCCTTGCGGATGATCTCATTGCAAATCTGACGAACGAGCACCACCAAACGCGTTGGCGTGTTGTAAAAGCGCGAACATTTCCACACGAGAAGAATCGAATGACAAATCGGACGGAAGATATCGCGGATCTCGGCGAACGTCGGTGCGTTGATCAGCTGCTCAAACCACTTGGTCAACGGCTGGAGGAAGTGCAGGTTATCGTTGGCTTCCGCACGAGCAAGGAAGACTTCTTTACAAAGCTTGGCAAACGGTACGTTGTACGTCGACTTGGAGGCATCAAGGTACTGCAGCACCTTCCGGATACTGTCGGACTGGAGCTGTGCGAAGATCGAGTTGAGATTACGCGCCTTGGCGGCCCAGAACGCCAGCTCTTCCATTGGTCCTGGATGCATGTTGTGTTTCTTGTTGAGCAGCGACTCGGGGTCTTGTTTGAGAATGTTCTTGATCTGCTTGGTCCACGTGATCAAGCAGCCCTCGAGACTGTGCACTTGGTCCTTGACCAGCATGGTCAGCGTCGCTCCGTTGTTGCCTTTTCCGTGTGTATTCTCCGTCAGTACTTGATCCCAGGGCAGCGGCAGACACGTTGCGCCGCGCGTTTGCCCCGCCGTGATCTGGAGACTGGAGAAGAAGCCGTGGACGTTGTTCAAGACGGACGTCGTGACCATCTCGGGCCACAGCCGCTGGTTCCGAGGGTTCCCAACGAGCGGCAGGTAGATCTCTTGCATGATGAGCGCCAACGAGTCGAGCGCGTTCCGTTCCATCGTGCCCGAGAGGATCTCTTCATGGCACTTGTCGAGACTCACGGCGGCTTTCACCGACTTGGCGAGGTACAAGACGCACATGGGCGTCGTCAGTACCGGCGACGGACCAAACAGCTGTGCCGGTGGCGTTGCGTACACCATGATGTTCCCACTGAACTCGCTGCCGTGGTCCGTGAACAGCAGCAAACGCGCGTCGGGGACATGGAGGAAGTCGAACAAGAGCGGCGCGACGGCGTCCGAGGCGAAGAGCTTGTGCAGTTTGTCGATCTTGACGGCCGGGAACGTACGCAGCACGAGTCGTCGGATGAAATCTACGCGTGGGTCGTCCTTGGGCGGTGGCTGCTGGTTGTTGGAGTGCGTCACAGGCTCGAGCGACGTCACGGACGCCGTGTGCGACGTCGTCCCGCCGTCCGAGACGTCCATCCGAGGGCGAGTGAGGTATCAATCGATGCGTCTGGGTCCACGCTATCTATCTGTGGGGCGTTGAACGGCCTGGAGCGTCCTTGGAAGAGCCGTCGGCCGAGAAAAGCCGCCCCATGCCATCGCGACCATTGCTTCTTTCTCTCGATGGCTTCAACAGTCGCCTCAACACAGTTACCAACCGATACAAACCACTTTCTAACATGAAATCTCAGTTAGAGGGAACGTGAGAAATGTATTTCAGCCAATCAAATGTCATCTTATGACAGATGGCTACACGAAAGGGTACCATGTACCTCTTCGACCGATGACGCATGTAGACGCGCTCATGACGCTCGACAAAACAAAACAGAAGCAGAGCGGGCGCTCTCTGTGTGGACGGACGCCGCGTTGACGTGGCCCCGACCACTGCATTCTCCGTTTCTCCCTCGATCCAACGCCGTATCATGGCCGCTCCGTCGTCCAATGACGCGCGCAAGCCGAACGCCTCGGCGACCGACCTGGAGCTGCACCTTCTCCAGTCCTTCGGCGCCTTTGCCAGTGACAAAGTGCTGGCCTCGTACGTCTACGTCAAGCAATCGTCGCGGATCCTCGACTTTTTGGCGTCCACGACCGAGCACGTGGTGACCAAGAGCGGCTTGGCCACACTCGTCGGCTTCTTGTTCAGACAGTACCAGCGCCTTGGCCATCCGTGGGTGCAGTACGTCGACGACGCCATGGGCCGACGCATCATCGACGCGTTCGTCAACGTCCTCTGGCTCGCCAAGCAGCAGCAGGACGCCGCGACGCAGGCTGAGGAGCCGAGTGCGTTGGAGTCTGGCGACGCGTTGCAGCAGGCGATCAAGTTGTCGTACCAGGAGCGAGTGCAGGCGTTGCTGCAAGGCCAAGTGCCGCGACTGCAAGAGCTCTTAGCGCCGTCGCCAGCGCCGGTGATGGTCATGGATCTCCAGGACTTTGTGCCCAAGGACGAAATGGAGCGTCTCAAGGAAGAGAGTCAGGAGCAGATGGGCGAGATGCAGCGCGAGATGACGCAGTTGCGTGAACAGTTGAAGCTGATCGAGCGCGAGAAGCAGCAAGTCGAGCAGCAGCTCACGGACGTCCATAACTACCAAGAGAGCGAGCGTGGACGACGTTTCCAAGAGATGGAGGTGCGTTGAAAAGGCAATGAAACGAGAGTGCTTAAGCTGACTTGTCTCGGTTGTTGACAGGAGGAACTCGCTCGCACCAAGTTGGAAGCGAGTCAAAAGGCYCAAGATCACCGCAAGCTCGAGCTTGTTATCGAAGCGATGCGCAAGAAGCGCAAGGGTGGCCGTAGCAGCCGCTCTGTTGCCGCCAGTGTACGTTGACGCTGTCCTTCCTGGTTGATTATCTCTAGCTCACAGTTTGCATTTATAGTCGGATGGCCCGCCATCGCCATCTCGTACCACAACGGGAGCTTAGGAGCCTCCATGTTAAGCCAACGCTCGTCATTTATAGCAGTCAAGTCACACGAGAGTATGTCACTCTCATTCAACTCCTGTTATCTGCCTCCTCGCATCTCTTTCAAGCCAAAACACACGCAAAAAATGCATTCAAACACGTGACTCCTACTCAATCAAGGCGACGGTGCAGAGCTCTCGGCTGGCTGATGGCGCGTCGTGGTGACGCCCGTCTTCGTGTGGCTCGTCGTGCACGTGCAGCTCTTCTTCTGATGGCCACAGCCACCACACTCGAGTTCGCCTTGTTGTTGCTCCTGCTTGTGCGCACAACTCGCACAGTTGCAGCCCTTGCAGTTACACTTTGCCGACTCACTGCCACATCCGCTGCACTTGGCCAACGCTTCGTCGAACGCCTGCGTCAATGGCGTTTGCTTTTTCTGTGCTTTGTGCTGACCTTCGCAACTCGAGCACTTGCATTCGCCCTCGCAGCTACACGTATGGCACTTGCATTGCTGACAATGGCACGAACACGAGCAGCCTTCTTGCTTGCAGTGGGAAACGCGCTTCTTCTCAATCAATTCGCTGGTCGAACGCTTGAGATGCGCCAGCTCAATGGCTTCTTGGGCCCATTCCACACCGTAATTGCACTTCTTCTTGCCACTGTGGCCTTCCACGCACACGTTCGAGGCACATGCCTTGGCTTGCTCCTCACTCGTACAGGTCAGCAATCCCAGCACCACGGGCGTCGCAGTCATCACATTGAGCTTCATGAGCCCCGTCGTCACCGCCTCACTGACGAATTCATACGCCATTGTACCGCCTTTGACCATGCAGCCGATGCAAATCACGCAGTCCATGTGCTGCTGCTTCGTGTGGATCACTCGAGACGCCGCGAATGGGAGCTCGTACGCGCCTGGTACTTGGAAGCACTTGATGTTGGCGCTCTCAACGCCCTTGGCAAGCAACTCGTTCTTGCAGGATTCGACGAGCGGATGCGTCACCTCTTTCTCGTACCAACGAGTTGAGACGATGGCAATCTTGAGTCCTCGACCGTCAAGTTTGCGCGTTGAGACACCTGCTCCAGGTGGCTCCATCAGCACTGGCGATGGAACGTGGGTTTCACTGCCCCCAGTTGTCGTTGGGTGCGTCGCTGGTGTTGCCATCGTGTGGAATTTCGGGTTGTGGGGAGAATTCCCACACTCGACAGAGTCGTTGGATCCGCCAGTTGAGCAAGAACACTGAGACAAGGATCATCAACGAACCTAATTCAACAGCGACGAGACATGACATCATAGAAGCAAACGGGCATTTCAACAAAAGGCGGCAGGCATCTACCAGTAAACAAGCACGGCTGACGACTATGTGTGATCAGAAAACGAAGACGGAAAATCAATTACTACGGATATGCAAGCAAAAAAAAAAACGAATCGACTCCTTACTTCAGGTGTTGGCCACCATGACTGCCGTGCCCGGAGGAGCTGCACTGCTTTCCGCCATGGGAAAATGCACCCGAAACGGGTTCAGCAAAGGATTCCGCGCTCCCACCAGAGCTCTTGCTTGACCCTGTGTCCGTAAAAGCTGACTCGCCGAGACTCTGTTGCTCTGTGGGGTGAAGCATCGACAAGTCCGTCTTGTGGTGCTCTTGCTTCTCGTTTTCCTTGTGCCCCTGTTGCTTCGTCTGGGCGTGCTTGTGCGACTGCTTCGACTTGCCACTGTGCTCATGGCAGTTGCATCGGCACAACTCCACCATCTTTTCAGTTCCCTTCCGGTTGAGATGAGCCATGTCGATCGCTGACTGTGCCCATTCCACGCCGTAGTTGCATGTGCGTGTCTTGCCCTCGGTCAAACCTGCACAGTGTCGAGCCTGTTGCTCATCAGTGCAGATGAGCACGCCATAGACAACTGGAGTCTTCATCTTCATGCCAATCTTCATGCTTGCTCGAGTCACCGCCTCCGCAACAAACTCGTACGCGAGCGACCCACGCACGAGGCACCCAACGCAAACCACGACGTCTAGCTTCACCGGAGCACTCTCCATCATGCACTTCATTGCGTATGGGATATTGTACGGCATCATCACCTCGAGCTCATGTATGTTCTCACGTCCAACCCCCTTGAGCAACAGTTCGCCGCGGCATGCCATCACCAGTGGGTCCACGATCTCGCTCGAATGACGAGTGTACACCAAGCCGACATGAAGCCCCGTGCCGTCGAGCTTTGGCGATCGGATTGCTCCAGGTTCTTCGACAAGCACCAGCTTGGCAGGTGTCGCCGCTGTCGTTGTGCCGCCTGCCATGATCCCCAGGTTCTTCTTGCTTGGCCAGAGAGCAAATGTGAGAAACCTTTACTTCACTCACCTCTGGGTCCTGCGACGAGGATCAGTCCGTTGGCAATGATGAATGCGAAAAGATCAGCGCAGAACGACGGTTGAGTCGTGCTCGACAGGGGCATTTTCCTTTCATTGAATCACTCACACAGGTTCTATTCCGCTGTTTCAATCACTCGGTCGCGAGGAACTTGACCCCGTCTTCCTCCAGCGTCGCGCCGTCGATGATGGCGGCCTTGCCCTCGCTCTCCAGGACCTTGAGCGACTCACGCAGCAACCATGGTTCCATCCCGTGGACAGCTACAATAGCAAGGACGTATCGTTAGAGGCAACGGACCCGAGCCACTCCATCCCAAGCACCGTACGTGTTCCGAGCGTCTCTTCGCCGGCGTAGAGCTCGTACACCGTGTACACATTGCCGATCATCGCGCGCTCCGTCGCCTACGAGCCATCAGCCGTCACAACCATCACTATAACTCCTCTTAAACGTAACAAAACGTACGAAATCGTAGATCTCGGCGGCCCATTCCGCCGGTTTCTTCCACATGATCCGGCATCGGGTCTTGGTATCATCCTCCCACGTGACGTTCCCGCATCGAATCAAATACTCCACCACCGCCAATCGGCCGTCTGACGCCATTTTCCCTGCAATCCACCGCACAATCACGGTGAGAATGAAAAAACGACGTTGTCATTTTCGTCATTTTCCAGCGTACGTACGCGAAATCTTGGCATTCTCGAACAACGGCGACGTGAAAGGCTGGAAGAGCGGCTGGCCCTGCGTGCGGTGGAACTCGAGGATCAGCTGCTTCCAGAGCACGAGCTGCTTCTCGCGCGTSGCGCGCACCGGCTGCAGGCTACGCGTCCATCGAGCGGCATCATGGCCATCGTCAGCATGTTGACGAGGTTGCACCGGTAACTTACGCGTAGTTTACCAAGACCAAGTGATACTTACGTGAAGAAAGGTGGGAAGTCGTAGTATTCGGGGTACGAGAACGCGTCCATGGTCGGTAACTTACGCGTGTAGTTTACCAAAAACGAGGCGTAATCTTCGTGGGTTTGGTGCCAGGGCTCGGATAATCTCGAAATGCCTGGATATTTCCAATGCTGGCGTTCATCCCCTCTCTAAACCGATGGTGGGGATTGGTTATATCAAACAAACACGCGAACAAAGCACGTCAGCAGTGATTAAAACATAAACATGTGTGACATGTGATCAACAACGGCGAGATCCCCACGAGCCAAGAGCTCTTCAGGCCAAATGCACAACTGCATTCGCCATGGCGACGAACGAGACCCATCGCTCTGCTTCTACTCCGCAAGACGCCGACGGCTTCTGTGTCGGGATCGTGTCGGCGCATGCCAAGGCCGAGATCGTGGGACCTCTGGTGGCGGGTACGAAAAAGGCGTTGATTGAGAGGGGCATCGCGCGTCGAGACATTGTGTACATGCACGGTCTTCGCCCTTTTGACCTCCCTTTCATGGCTAAGCGACTGATGGAGAGCGAAGGCGGTCGATTGGATGGAGTGATTTGTCTGGGGTTGCTGGTGCGGGACGAGATGGCTGATCAGTTTGCCTTCCAGAGCGAAGCGGTTGCTCGGGGTATCATGAAGCTCAACGTGAAAGGCAAGGTCCCAGTCATCTACGGGGTGCTCACATGCGAGAGCGAAGACCAGGCGCAGAAGTTTCTCGGGATGGATGAAGGTGTTTCGGCTGACCATGGATGGGAATGGGCCAAGGCACTGGTAGAGCTGGTTCGTCTCAACCGACAGTTGGAACATGAGCCGTAAGGGACGCGAGAAGGAAGGTTTTAAGAGACCAGAAGAGCCTTGATACATTTGATGGGTATAAAGTGATACCACGATTGCATGAACATATCTTCTGTTACAGAGTTTTACATGTATTCTACTCCAAGCAGCGCTTGCAGGGGCAGCGTACTCGAAGGGATTCAACCGACACCACACGTCCACATGGGGCACGTTGCCACTTGCTAGGAGATGCCTGCTTGATCTGGTCTGCCTCCTTCAGGACAGGATCCTGACGACGACGCTTGCGTGGACTCTCAGTCATTTCGCTGGACTCAGTCTCGGCTTCAGACATTGAGTCGAAGTCCAGCGCATGCTCAACACCTTCATACTCGTCGTCCTCGTTCGTGTCAGCTAGATCTTCGCTGAACTGGATCTTTGGCACACTCACCAGCACGTCAATGCGCGACTGATCGCACTTGTGGCCACGGGCGAGGTACGAGTGGACCGAATCACGGCGTCGCATCGCGTACTTGCGCTGGAAGTACTTGGTTGCGACCTTCTCGGGCGTGATCGTCTTCAAAAGGTCTGAGATCGTCACGTCTACGTCCGTAGTACCAGCACCTCGCTTGGGCTTGGTAGGCGTAATCATCCAGTTGGGTTCGGTCGTACCAGCCGAAGTGTCCTGTGGCTCCAAACCGCGATCCATCACCTTGTTCTTCTGGTAGTACAGGTCGAAACCCTTGAAGAGCTGGACGCCGGGTGTCAGTCGATCCTGCGCAGTCGATGGGACGTGACGAAGCACCTCCTGTTGCAACTCCTCGACGCTCTGGTATTCGTCAATAGGGAGGGAGAAGCAGCCCATCGTCACATCGAGATCTTCACCGACCAGGAGACACCGCACGTTACGCTGGAAGACGCTGGTGGTTGAAGTCGTAGAAAGCGTCGTCATTATAGTGTTGTTGTGAGCTCGAGAGCACAAGTTGAGGAATGCCATTGACGAGACCAGTGGCCGATTCCACCAGATGGCTACAGTTGGTGTGGGTGATGGTCATTTTGGAGAATTTTCTCCAAATCGACCATCACTCAGGAACAAGTGACTCATTATCAGGGAAATCCTCTTGATCTGGTCAAAATGGTTGGAGAGGACTCGACTCGGCTCCATAGGCCAAGATACTGGTTTGTATCCTTTTACCGTCCAACGGTTGAGCGGAACTGATTTGGCTGCCAAGTCAGTAGGATTTGATGACGCGGTTCACGGCCAGGGACAAGGTACCTGTGTGAGGATGATCTACTGATGGACGGACTCCTCGCCTGGTCTTCTAGAC
>NSDO01000279.1:13375-24623 GCA_002286825.1 Lagenidium giganteum
CTGGATATGGAGGCCACTCAAGATGATTGACTGCGAGTCAGATCGCTTGGACACCTCTTAGTAGTGGTTCGGAGGCGGTGAAATCACCACTGGGACGCACACGGATGCCACTTTGTGGTTGATGAGATCTCGCTGTATTTGGTATAATAGGACAAAAAGTTCCCAAATGTCTTTCGATCGACATGCAGCGAAACTCTAACATCTGAATGGAAAATTCACTATCACCTAGACGAAGAAGACGAGTTGCTTGGGCAGCGTGGCTGCAGATTGCTGGCAAGAAGTGAGCAACTCGGGCTTGCACTTCGACTTCTTGCCGCATTTTATAAATGGTAATCGATCCCGGAGTATTCTTCGGTTGGCTGCCCCACGGTCTGAGCGTTGTCCAATCCACGATGCCGGAGGCTGCCGTGGCCGTCTCCACGACCGCCATCGACGTAATGCGCGTCCATGGCTGAGACGAAATGATCAGTCGTCACAGATCTCATGCTGTGAATGTTGAGATGCGAACCGCGGGATGTATCGACGTCCATGTGCGAATTCTGTTGCGTGAAGTGGTCTGACGTGTCTGCATCCACGAGGTCTTCCACGTTCAAAATATCGGCCATCTTCGCTTGGAAACGCTCCTTATACAGCTCTGGCTGAATCGCCGACAAACCATCGGCATCCACACCTTTGAACACAATCTTGGAGAATCGTTCCAACCGCTTGTTCAATGTCAACGTTTGCAAAATGTCGATGATACCGAGATGGTAATACGCAGGTCCAACCACCGTGTTGGCCATGCGCATTCCTGATCGCGGCAAGCGGCGACCAGACGAAGACATTGAGGCGTTGCTTGCGGTGCGCGCTTCTCGCTGCTTCTTGCGACCATAAAGATTGTCCGGTGTGCTCGAGTTCGAAGACATGCTCACATGATGACGCAGTTGCCGCGGCGGTTGGGATGCAGGCGCTGGCGACGTCGCAGAAAACGAGGACACCGTCGTACCGCGAGGATCCAACATCGACTTTTCCGCGAATGGATTGTAGGCGCTGCCATCAAAGTTCGGAGGCGAGACCGTGCCTTCGTCCATGCTGCCCGCTGACTCATCCACAAAGTATTCGACCTCGTGCACACCCATCAGCAACGAGTAATCCATGATACCAAACGAGCAGAGCATATCCGAATCTGCCCGCAGTTGCTGGTACAGTTCCAACGCAACATCCCGGTCAAGCTTGAGTTTCTGTGTCAGATCCGAGTCCTTCAGCACAACGTTCGGTTCGTGTCCACCCAGACGCATCGGGCAGTTGGCATTCTCCGGTGCCGAGTTCTGATAGATGTACTTGCGGTTGCAGTGACGGCATGTCACCTTCTTGCCACGCTTCGGCAGCTCACCGTGACGGTTGACCCACGAGCCCTTGATGTCATAACGCTGGTGAATCACCTGTTCCGTGTCGAACAGGTTGGCCATCACAATGAAGGAAAACTGCTTGCCGTAGAGCTCGAGGCAATGACAGCCGTAGAAGCGCGTGAGCAATGACTTGGGGTTGGCGCACAGATAGTCAGCATACTGTTGGGCAATGCTGCGCAGGAACGTGCACTCTTCCTTGCTTGTACTCTTGACGATGAGTGATCCATCTGCAGAAAAGAACATGAACGCACCACTGGCACCTTCACTTAGCCGTTCCTTGGCCGTGGCCGACAGCGACTGCAGATAAGCCTCGTTGTTCACGCCAAAGCGCTCACGAATGCGTCGGAACGAGTGAGGTTCGTAGTCGTGGAACGTCTTCGTCCGCTGCGAGTTCTTGGCCACGCGCATGTTCTCGTCAAACGCCGGCGCATCAGCACCTGGTGGGTAGGAGTGATACTGCGATGAATTGTATCCGTTCTGGCTGTACAAGTTGCGCGAACTCTCAGCGCCACCACTGGCAGCGTTCTTGTTCTGTGGCAGCAAGGCCAAATGCTGGATTCGCTGGGATGCTGGCAACCGCTCGGCAGCTTGCACGGCCTGGATGATACCGGAAGTCGTGTAGAAAAGCACTTCGCGACGAAGCGCCGCGTTCACCTGCGGGTTCAAATCCACGTCGACTTCTTCTGTCTCACCACTGAAGCAGTGCGTGAAGTGCGAGAGGCGGAAGTCGTTGAGCGCAAACCAGATCACCAAGTCGACGTAGCCCTTGCCAGCAATCACAAAGTTGAGCAGTTCGCTCTGCCAATCCTTCTTGTCACGGGTAGCACGCGACAGGTAGCTGATGTAGACAGCGCCGACGATGATCCAGTAGAACGTGACCGCCAGCACGTTGAAGCGCGCACGATTGATCGACTGTACACGCACGGCATACGTCTCCGGCATGCCCTCGCTCAGGCGCTTCCAGGCCCAGATCCACACGGCAATGCCGCACGCGATGATGAGAGCCATCCACACATAGAAGAAGCCCCAGCTCACAATGTTGGCACGAACAGCCTTGTAGTCGTCCTTGAAATTGCTGATGACGGTGGCGCCCTTTTTGCACTCGGTGGCAATGTCCTTGGCCGGGAGCGACCGCAGCGCATTCGTCCAGCACACACCCAGGTCGGAATAGCCGGCCCAGTCGTGCGTGTTCATGAGCAGCAAGCCGAGGAACAGGCCCATGCCCCAACAGAACACGTGGAACATGCGCGTGTTGCGCTTGAAGTCCGTGAATGGGTTGGTCAAGCTGAGCAGCAGGTTGAGCGTCATGCAGAGAAACCAGCACTCGGCCGCAATGAGGGAGAACTCGAAGAGCCCGGCAAAGACATCGCACGTGGCGCCCGAGCCATCAACGGTCGAGCAGCCGCACTGCGGCGTGGAATCGCTGCAAAGCGGATCGCAATTGAAGAAGAGGCAGCGCACAAACTGCTGCGCCAGCAACTGGAGCACGAAGAACGCGTCGGCAATGGTGCGCCAGAACACCAGCGGGTTCGGATGCTGGCGGTAGCTGGGCACGCTCACGTACGAGATAATGACGAAGAAGACCGAGAAGATGGAGAGGATGGCGCCCCAGACCAGGCCCGTCGAGAGTCTCTCGTAGTTGCCGCACATGCCCAGCGCGAGCGAGATGACAAACGCCACGAACATGATGAGCTGGAACCAGCGCGTGGACGAGTGGAAGCACGTGCGCAGCGACGCGCTGGGCGGGCGCATGGGCGCGTCGTCCTGGATCGTGTTGGCGTCCAGGTCCGAGAGCTGCGACGACGACGACTTGGCGAGCACGGGCGGCGCGTGCTGGCCGCGGTAGCCGCCATCCGGGTGCATGGCGACGGCGGACGACGAGGACGTGTGCTGAGAGGGGGGGGGGGCGTTCTATCTGCAGAGACCGCAATGACAGCGACAGCGACAGCGACGGCGACGGCGGCGGCGCTCGTGACGACGCCAATGGCTTTGCTTGGCGCTTTGACCTTCCGCCGCTTGGGACTTGGGACTGACTCCCACCCACCGCCTGGCCAAGTCACGCGCCTGGAATGGTGTGCGCCACACCAAAAGCACGTGGCCCGTGGGACACCCTCGCAACTTGTTTTTTCTGGGGAAAGCCAGTGTGGTGTGGACCACATGAGAAACCCCACAGGGCTCGAGTTTGAAGAGGGGATGCGAATGGCAGCAGGATTGGACGTGGTCTGTGACGCATCAGATTTTCTTGGCGTTCAAGTCGGAACACGAAGGGCATACGGCCCGCGTGGAAGGCAGGTTGAGCGCGCATGAGGGTTGTTGCGCCACGGGGGCTCTCATGGCCACGTTGGTGGTAAGGGGCTGTTTCTGCGAAACGGGTGGAAGAACGACACCCAGCCAACCCCACAGCCCCAACCCCACACCCCTGCGGGATATTTTGCGTGGACCACCTGAAGAAACACCTCGAGTGGTGTGGTGCACACCACGATCCCACGTGCCGACCGCCACAGTTGACGATGGGTCGCTGCATCATCATCATGGTCGGGGCTCTCGTGGTGCTGTGGCATGGGGCACATATCACCAACGCCCTGCACTTCCATCCGCCTTCAACCTGTGATGCGGACGCTGCCCCACCCGCGCGTCGCCCAACGACGCTGTCGGCGGACCAAGTGGCCCAACTGCAGCGCATTCTGCCGCAACCGACGGTGAGCTGGGCGCGCTCGCGCTGCCTGTCGTTGCGTGGTTGTTTGAACGAACGTGCACTTGTTCAGAGCAGCGGCGTGGCTGCACGAGCGGAGCTGCGCGCGCCCTTGCATATCCCGTGCCAAGTGCGCGACTTCCCGCATCTCGTGACCTTTCGCGACCACGCCGGCGCCATGCAGCTGAGCAACTTGGAGGTGATCTCATGATCAACGCCTAGGCGTTGCGTGGGTTGGATGTATTGTATGCATGGCGTGCGAGTGGCTAATATGAACGTGCTGCTCTGTCAGATCAAATCGTTTGCGCAGCCGCCGCACTTGCTGTTCTTCGATGCTGGCGGCGAAGTCGTGCAGACCGTTGTGATCGACCCGTCGTGGACAGCATATGAGCTGCGTGATCTCATCAGTGACGTGATGCACGAAGCTCCACGCGAAGACAACTCAATTGCTGACGAGATCTGACAGAAAGTTTTGCACGCGCTCCGCGCGGATGTCTGGATCCAATGGATAGACCCCGGACCGGAAGATGTTGCCGTATAGCCCGTGGCAGTTGACGCGTGGATCGTCAGCTCCCCCTGCGTTTGATGTGCACATGGTCGAGTTCCACGCGCTGACAACAAGGCTGCTGTTGAACGCGGAAGCTGGGAGTTGAGCTACGTCTGTTTGATCCAGGTACATCTCGAGTAACGCAGAGGCATTGGCAAGGTTGGTCGGCAAAGCTTCCAGCGGATTCGCAGACATGATCAAATATCGAAGCGTGCGAATGGCGGTTGCTTCGAAGAAGTGCGGTGGTAGCTCGTGGATGTTGTTGTGGGCGAGTGATAGCTGGTCAAGCTTGGGAAGCTGCATTATCGCATCAGGGACATCGGTGAGAGTGCAGCGTTCCACGTAGAGCACCGTCACGTTTGCCCATCGTTGCGAGACGACTGCGGGAAATGCTGTCGGAACAGCAGACTCGATGATCTGGATGTCAATGAGCGTACGAGGTAGCTCTTGCAGTAGCCCAGGTGGAATCTCGGTGAGGTTGGACTTGACGATCTGCAGGTACGTGATGATAGAGAATGCATCGGGGGTCAGTGCAGCCTCTTTGGACCACTCAATCAGGTCTGAGTTGTAGATGCTGATGGTCGAAATCTCCGACAACCGTCGGATCGATGGTGGCATTCTCAGCTGTGTACAACGATTAAAGATGACAACGAGAAGTTGTGGCTGCGTGTAGTCATCAAGGACTGTGTTCAGTTCCGAACCGGTCAAGTTGAGGTCGATGCAATTGAATTGCTGGACAATGCAGCTGCACTCCAAGCTGACCCATGGAGATAACTCGAGCAGGCAACCTGTCGGACATGTTTGCCGAGGAACGACTTTGCCAGATGCCATCAGCACTATCAATGCAATGCCCAGTCCACAGAGGACAGCCAACGCACGCAGAACGTGAGACACTCTGAAGAAGAATTTCGACAGTGGATCGGGTCTTGCAGCTTTCAATTGGTTGACAGGCACAACTTGCGTCAACTTGGATGCTGAGGCATGGTTGAGTTGTTCATCTTTCATCATCAATGTACGCGCGAGTAGGGCACTCAGTGTATGCAGGGTCCAGAAGTTAAAGACAAATGGGCAGATCTTGGTGAAGAAATCTAGAAAAGACTTGACTGCAAATTGCCGGAGTCGCAGCATTGCTTCAGCATACCAGACATCGGAATAGCTGACATCCATGGGCACAATAGTGTTCGCATATTGGATGATGTGCATGATGATGAGGGCAGTCGGAATGACAGCACCAAGGATGGTGTCCAGCACAATATCAAGCAAAACGATGCTGGAGCGTCTGGAAAACAAACTCTGACCATGCGTGATTCCGTGAAGTAGCTCGTGAGACCAGCACTCGATGACGACGACAATTCCCACCACGATACACCAGCTTTCTCGAACATAACAGCTCATGTAATAGGCCTGCATCACATGAGATGGGATGTCAACTAGCTCACGCAGTCCAATTCGACGGTCGTAGTGGGGCCCGTAAATGCCGAACAAGCCATGCGGCCCAAGGTACTTGCGCCACCAAGAACGAATATGTCGTACGGGGGCCATGACGATGTCAATGGCGACGCAGCAACACGATCGACCAACTCGCTTGTTTGTGCTGGCCGGAAGAATCTTTGATGTAGCTGATGGAAAGTCCGCATGAGGCCCGAATGACATTTTGCAGCGGACCACCGAGTACCCAATGATCTGGAAAACACGATATAAGTGGAGGGCTGCTGTGAACGCAAACGCCACAGTGACGGCCATCAAGTATGTTGTCGCATGAGAGAGCTGCTGAAAGTCGGGCGCCATCGTCAGCAATAGGTGCATGGCCGCTGTCAATAACAAATAGATGCCGGAGAGAAGATGGGATGCTAATGTCGCCCACCAAAGCACGACGAGGTGAGCACGAGAAATTACATCAGGTACCGCAGAGTCCAACGACAAGAAGCGTGCGCTTGCTGTTGGCATCATCACTGCTGGTGGCGGGTTGAACTACTTGCTGGTCTGCATCCACGGAACTTGTGCTTCTCGTCCCTTCCACGTGGCGTGAAGGTGTGCAAATAGTTGTGCTAAAGTAGTCTTCATCGACGACAACTGTTGCAGGGACTGCGCTTCCAACTGGTGCAAAACGATTGCGCCAGACCGACCTGAAAGGGAAAAGTTGGATAAAGCGAAGGAAAAAGCAAGATTCACCATACAAAACGGTATTTGTCATGAATAAGCGACTGCTAATGGAGAAGACGCATTGCCAACGGTAGTACAAGCTAGCACGTCACTTGTGAGCAGGCAGCACCGATCGTGTAGATCCGTGGAGCGACATACATGATACATGAACACGGCAAGCCATCACAACCTCAAACTGCGTCGATAGTCGCCTCTTGACAGGGGCACTGGATCCTATGGCTTTGGAGCTGACGTTGTATTGGTCGTAATTGGGGATGAAGTTGGGTCAGACGGCTTCGGGAGCGACGTGGAGATGCACGGCGTAGGTGCTGGCGCTGGGTCGGATGGCTTGGAGGTCGGCGTTGAGTCGGACGGCTTTGGCACCGACGTGAAGACGCACGGTGTAGGAGTTGGCGTTGCACCATTCGGCGTTAGGGATGGCATTGGGTCAGATGGCTTTAGGGCTGCGGTGGCATTGTTCGCCGTGGGAGCAGGCGTTGTAGTGTTTGGTGCTGGGGATGGCGTTGGGTCAGACGGCGTTGGATGTGGCGTTGTTCGCCGTAGGCGCTGGCGCTGTATTGTTTTGCGGAGGAGCTGACGTTGGATGGTATGGCTTTGGGGCCGGTTTTGGTTCGTATGGTGTTGGCGTGCTTTGGCATGGCGCCTTAGTCGACGTTGTTTGTGCTGGTGCTAGATCATATGGCTTTGGGACCGTTGTTGGGTAGTTTGACTGTGGGGCTGGTGTTGGGTCGTACGGTTTTGGGACCGAAGTTGGGTCGTATGGTTTTGGCGCTGACGTTGGATCGTATGGCGTAGTCACTGTTGGAGTACTGGTGCATGGGACCTTGGCCGATTGCGTTGGTGTTGGGGTGTGATACGGCGACTTGGTTGTCAACTTTGGGGCTGGCGTTGGGTCGTATGGCTTTGGCGCGTGCGTCGTGTCGTATGGCTCTGGAGCTGGTGTTGAATCATACGGCGTAGTCGTCGTTGAAGTGCTCGTGCATGGAGCTGTGCTCCACGGTGTTGGTGTAGGTGGGTCATACGGCGACTTCGTCGTCGGCTTTGGTGGGTCGTATGGTTTCGGAGTGGTTGCATACGCTGGCACAACAGCAGGAGTCGCAGTTGGCTTGGCCATCGTCGGCGCTGGCGTCGTCGCGCCTGGAGTTGGCGCTGGAGCTTCAGTTGGCGTGGCCGTTGTTGGCGCAGGAGCCTGCGTTGGGCTGGCTGTCGTTACTACAGTTGGGGCGTAGCCTGGCTTGGCGGTGTAGTTCTTCTGTGGCGTTAGAGTACCACCGCACGACTCGTTGGGCACACAACCGTACACGTTCGTGCTAATGAGCGTGCATCGGGAGCCATACTGGAGACCATTCTGAGCCACGGGACAGTTCTTGTTCTGGCTGTCCACACAGATGGGACCGCGCGTGCAGTAGGTGCCTTTGCCCACCACACTCACTGGATACCAGCCATCGCTGCCATCGCACTTGGTAGGGACCGTCGTGTCGATGGTGCACGAGTCCGAAGGCTTCGGCGTGCTCGGAGCCGGAGTTGGCGGCACCGTCGTTGGAGCCGACGTTGGTGGAGCCGTTGTTGGCGATGAGGTTGGAGGCGAAGTCGTGCAGGGCGCAGGCGTGCTTGGGGCCGGCGTTGGAGGCGCCTTGGTCGTTGGTGTTGGCGTTGGCGTGCACGGCGCCTGAGTCGATGGAGTCGGCGATGGCACGCACGGCGTCTGCGCCGGCTTCGGCTCTTCGTGAGCCTGGACAGCCAGGAACGGCGTGGCCAGCACGAGTAAGAAGAGCGGGTTAAGTAGCTTGACCATGGCGATGAACGCGCAGAGGCTTGGCTGGAAAGGTCCTTGGACTCGACGGAGAAGACAGCTCACAAGCTGTAGGTCACTTGATCAGAGCCAAGTGAAATGAGGAATGAGCTGAGCTGTGGCGCCCGTCGTGCGCCGGACGGACCACTTTCGACCGGAAGCGATAGGAGCGAGAGCACAGGCCACCCATTAATGCGCTCGCTCTCATGATAGCAAGGCAGCGCGCGCAAGTACACTACCGTCCTTTGGTGGAGGGTGCGGGAGCACTGGGCACCCATTAATGGGTTCTCTCTTGTCGTGGGGGCGCGCGGGATCATCCACGTTTGCATTGCGTGCTGGAGCTCGCACCTAGATTCCCAGCCGAATAGTTCGTGCCACCGTAGCCACAGCTCGTCCCAGATCGGGAAGGCAGCTATACAAGCACAAATCTTACTTTCATTTCGAGGGTTGGAGCAATATCAAACAAATTGTGCTGTACATGCTCACCTCGCAAAGTTCAGCGCGAGCACTACGTGAATTTCTGTACAGATATGTTTTTCAGCTCTCAGAACAACCACTCAGTTTTTACTGCAGGCGCGCACAGCAACTTGAATGTTTATAGCGGCAGCTCAGCCTCCCCCATAACACCTTCGATCCGTTCTCGTTCTCGTGGCTGATGACACACGTGAGCAAAACTCCGCAAGTTCATCGATTCCTATCCGAGCTGGATTGCTAGCGGTATCACCGTACCAGTTGGATACTGTACACGCCAACAACTACGCGATCGATGGCGGATACACTGCAGGCGGATCGATCATGGGCTCGACTTGTGCCCACTTCGAGCAAGTCGGTGACAGTGGTAGTCGGTAGCTGGATAGCAGTCGCGAACGTCGTGACTTACTTCTCAGCTACGCCTGCCAGCGTACCGCCAGTTAGTCTGCGACGGCCTGGATTACAGCGAGCTTAATGGTGGCGGTCAGATTGCAAACTCCCTTGCGTTCACCTGGGCATGTACAACTGGATGGGATCGCGTGTTGCTTCGACGCGTACTCAACGCGTACAACAACACTTTGCCATCGCAGCCTGTCACATTCAGCAATTGCTATTCAGCATGGCAACCACTCAGGTTCCAGGCGATACCCAGATGATCCAGTGCACCCAACGTAGCGCCTTGTTGAGTAACGAACACATTCAATGACGATGGTCTTGAGGAATCGTCCACCAGGTGACGCCTCGTGATGCCAAGTCTCGACACCATGGCGTCGATCATGGTTCAGAGGCCTCGCCAAGTGCGAAATTTTGGACGGCTGCACGGGTTCATTGCCGCTTCTCTCGATGCAGTGACGAGCAGTTAACGCCACTGGCATGAGCCAAGAACTCGGATTCTTTGGTTGTGGCTGCTGCCCTTTCTCAGCGGGTTGGACGGAGCGCGACCACCTTCAAACAGTCTGGCGAGCTGACGTATTGGTGATCTTCACCCGCATCTAGCGATGGCAGGAGGGTGATGTGGACCAGAGAAGTCGAACAGCACTCCTCTCCGAAGCCGTGGACCTCATGTTGTAGGTACTTTTGGTCTTTTACAACCATTAGCAGATGGTTTGAAAATATTTGTTAAAGAAACAGTTTTACCAAGTTATGCTGATTTAAATTTATTTCTTAGCTCCTATTTTAACTTTTTTTAGCTATCCAGCCGACAAGATCAGCATTTCCTCTTGGAAATGCAGCCTCGGCTCCTCGCTTGCGATTTTGCGACGCTCTTGACCATGCAGCGACTCGTGCGCTGCGCTCTATGAATTGAAGACGGTGCCTCCTTTCACAGGGGGACGTCCGGCGACAACCGAACATCCTCAAGCAGCCAGACCCACACGGCGACCAGCAACAACGCTCACTCGCGGACAATCGTCCAAACGCCGAGCCCTTCACCAAGACATGCGCGAATACTTCGCGGCGGCCTGATACCACTTCATTCCCATAGGCTAGTCACGTTACTATAAATTCAGCGTTCGTAATCGACCACCACAGCAAATCTTTGGTTGTGGCATGTTGGCAGACATGTGCTGTCGAGTGTGCTGTGCCCTGTTGCGACCATCATCCATTCCATTCAGCCTGCGGGGACGCCATCGAGGCTCCAGTCAGCTTCTGATCATCGCTGCCAACAACGTTACCAAAACCCAGCAGCACCAATGTAGGGCCCAACTTTGGTGCTGATTTTTGACCAATCATTTCGCATGGATCTGTCCACGCATTTTGCAAGTGACCAACCTGCGCAGTCTTCGTCGACAACACCTCTACCGCAGGGATGGGATGGGCTGCCCTTTCATCCACTAAGAGTGCGTATTACGCACTGCGTAACACGTGCACCGGAACGACCTGAAAAGTTGCAGAACAAGTGAAGGAAAAAGCAAGATTCACAATACAGAATGGTATTTGTCATGAATAAGCGATTGCTAATGGAGAAGACGCATTGCCAACGATAGTACAAGCTAGCACGTCACTTGTGAGCAGGCAGCGCAGATCGTGCAGATCCGTGGAGCGACATACATGATACATGAACACGGCAAGCAATCGCAACCTCATCAGTTCTGGCGCAAGCTGCGTCGATAGTCTCCCGAGCCCTTGACTGGAGATGGAGCAGGCGTTGGGTCATACGGCTTTGGGGCTGGCGTTGGGTCGTATGGCTTTGGGAC
>NSDO01000279.1:24833-109510 GCA_002286825.1 Lagenidium giganteum
GGCTTTGGGACCGAAGTTGGGTCATACGGCTTTGGGGCTGGCGTTGGGTCGTATGGCTTTGGGACCGAAGTTGGGTCATACGGCTTTGGGGCTGGTGTTGGATCGTATGGCTTAGTTGTCGTTGGAGTGCTGGTGCATGGGGCCTTGGTCGAAGGCGTTGGTGTTGGTGGATCGTATGGCGACTTGCTCGTCGGCTTCGGAGTATCGTATGGCTTTGGGGCTGGCGTTGGATCGTACGGCTTTGGGGCTGGTGGATCGTATGGCTTAGTGGTGGTCGGTGTGTTCGTGCATGGGGCCTTGGTCGAAGGTGTTGGTGTTGGTGGATCGTACGGCGACTTGGTCGTCGGCTTTGGAGGGTCGTATGGGGACTGAGTGGTTGGCTTTGGTGCCGAGGTGCAAGGAGCGGTCGTAGTCGGCGTTGGGGGGTCGTATGGTTTCTGAGTGGTTGGCTTTGATGTCGAAGTGCACGGAGCCGTCGTGACTGGCTTAGGTGGGTTTGTTGGGGTCTGGGTGGTTGGCGTTGGCGTCGTCTTGCATGGCGTTGGCGCTGTCGTTGGGGTCTGAGTAGTTGGGCATGGAGTCCTAGTTGGGTCCGGGGTTGGTGTGTGCGTTGGGGCATACGTTGGCACAGCCGTAGGGGCCACGGTTGGCTTTGTCGTCGTTGGCGCTGGCGTCGTCGCGCACGGCGTTGGCGCTGGAGCTTGAGTTGGCTTGGCTGTCGTTGGTGTTGGTGCTTGCGTTGGAGTGGCCGTCGTCGGCGCTGGGGCCTGCGTAGGACTAGCGGTCGTTGGCTTGGCCGTGGTTGGTGCTGGTGTCGTCACATACGGCATTGGAGCTGGAGCCTGCGTTGGCTTTGCAGTCGTTGGCGCAGGCGCCTGCGTTGGACTGGCAGTCGTAGGCGCTGGTGTCGTCACGTATGGGGTTGGAGCTGGTGCCTGCGTGGGACTGGCCGTCGTTGGCGCAGGTGCCTGCGTTGGGCTGGCTGTCGTTGGTACAGTTGGGGCCGGTGTTGGGTAGTCTGGCTTGACGGTGCACTTCTTGTGCGTTGGCTGCGGTGTTGGAGTACCACCGCACGACTCGTTGGGCACACAACCGTACACGTTCGTGCTAATGAGCGTGCATCGGGAGCCATACTGGAGACCATTCTGAGCCACGGGACAGTTCTTGTTCTGGCTGTCCACACAGATGGGACCGCGCGTGCAGTAGGTGCCTTTGCCCACCACACTCACTGGATACCAGCCATCGCTGCCATCGCACTTGGTAGGGACCGTCGTGTCGATGGTGCACGAGTCCGAAGGCTTCGGCGTGCTCGGAGCCGGAGTTGGCGGCACCGTCGTTGGAGCCGACGTTGGTGGAGCCGTTGTTGGCGATGAGGTTGGAGGCGAAGTCGTGCAGGGCGCAGGCGTGCTTGGGGCCGGCGTTGGAGGCGCCTTGGTCGTTGGTGTTGGCGTTGGCGTGCACGGCGCCTGAGTCGATGGAGTCGGCGATGGCACGCACGGCGTCTGCGCCGGCTTCGGCTCTTCGTGAGCCTGGACAGCCAGGAACGGCGTGGCCAGCACGAGTAAGAAGAGCGGGTTAAGTAGCTTGACCATGGCGATGAACGCGCAGAGGCTTGGCTGGAAAGGTCCTTGGACTCGACGGAGAAGACAGCTCACAAGCTGTAGGTCACTTGATCAGAGCCAAGTGAAATGAGGAATGAGCTGAGCTGTGGCGCCCGTCGTGCGCCGGACGGACCGCTTTCGACCGGAAGCGACAGGAGCGAGAGCACAGGCCACCCATTAATGCGCTCGCTCTCATGATAGCAAGGCAGTGCACTAGCGTGCGCACGCAAGCATAGCACCGTCCTTTGGTGGCGTCCATTCACGCCAGAGTAACTTCTGGATGACTCTTCCGGTACATTCGGTCGGGCCAATAGGTGGGTCACGGTCAACGACTCGACCTTTCGCGTCTTCGCGCAACCTTCGTGCGCTGGTACCAGCAGTTCGACGCACCTTCTGGCTGTCCGTGCGTACGACCGAATGAATGCAGACCATCACTGCAACGCCTTATTCTTCCAAGCATGGTTCTGGACCAGAACATCAACAGGCGCGAACATTGGTGCTGTGAGCACCAGAACTTCGCGCCGTTTCATGTCATGCCACTGGTAAATACCATCTCACACCCAGATTCCGATAAATACCACGTAGAAGGGGGTGTGTGTGGTAATTTCGCCGTGTGTGTGTTTTTTTTTCAAAGTCCAGTTTCCGGGTGTTCAAAAAACTTGAAAATCGAAGGCAAACAGGCCGGAGGCGATGTCGAAAATGCGCCGCCAGGAGACGCTGTTCGCGGCCTTTGGGCGACAGGTCAAGCCGTCGGTGAAGCGCGCCAAGGCGTCAGGCGATGGAACACATGCGTTACCTTCGCATGCTGCAAGAACGGGCGCTCCCGCGTGGAAGCGCTTGCCAGCAGCGGACGACGAAGATGATGGTATTGTGACGGACAATGACGTTTTCTCTTCGCAAGAAGAGGCGACCAATGCATCACCAAGCGCGGTGCATGGCTCTGATGTCCGTGTGCGCAAAGGCAAGAGCGAGGCTGCAGTGGTCTCGCAAGAGATGGACAGCGTGAGCGATGAAGAAAGCGAGAAGCACGTGTTCAAGAAGAAGCGGAAAGCGGAAGACATGGGTGCCGTGCAGATGGACGACGAGGCATCCAATGAATGCGACTCGATGGCAGTGACGGCATTTACGACCGAGATGCTGCAAATGCCGCTTCACACGAAGAAAGTGGTATGGAGACAGATGCATTGCACGTGATCACTGCGCTGGACCTGCTCACACCGAACTGTTCTGTGCGCAGGTGAAAGACAGCGTTCACGGTGTGATGACGTTCGAGCCAATCTGTATGCGCATTATTGACACACTCCAGGTATGAAAGCTAGCGTTTGTGATTGATGCAGTAGTATCCGAGCTGGACTGACGCACGGTGGGTGGTCTGAACTCCAGTTTCAACGGTTGCGCAACCTTCATCAGCTCGGCGCGGCCAACTTTGTCTACATCGGTGCAACACACTCACGTTTTGAGCATTGTCTTGGTGTCGCGCATCTGGCCGAACGCATGGCTCAGCACATCCGAGAACAGCAGCCATGGTTGCGACCGTTGATGACTGATCGCGATATTCTGTGCATTAAGATCGCTGGGCTTTGCCATGACCTTGGCCACGGTCCGTTCAGTCACGTCTTTGATGGTATTTTTCGCAAGCAGCTGCGTAGACGTAGCATGGTGACGACGGAGTGGACGCACGAACAAGGATCTCTGGACATGCTGGATCATCTCATTCAGGCGAATTCGATCAATGTGGCCAGATACGACTTGTCGGAACAAGACATTGTGTTTATCAAGGAGATGATCTTCGGTGGGCCTTTGCCAGGTGGTGATGGTAATCTGCGTGGCCGTCCTCACATGAGCCAGCGCTTTCTGTACGACTTCGTAAACAACGGTAGCAGTGGACTTGACGTGGACAAGTTGGATTATTTCATTCGCGACGCCTTCCATACGGGAACGAAGCCTGCTGTTGATACGGATTTGCTGATTCGAAGTGCACGTGTTCTCGCTGATCGGGAGGACTCGGAGGGCAAATTGACCATTTGCTTTCCGGAGAAGCTTGCCTTTCAAGTTATGCAAGCTTTCCGAACGCGATTCGAATTGCACCAGACTGTCTATCAGCACAAAGCAATTCGTGCGGTCGAGTACATGATCTGTGACGCCTTCTTGGCGGCAAACGACTACCTGCTGATTAAGGGAACGCGAATCTCGGACATCGTGCACAACATGGAGGCATACCAGCACTTGGACGATCGAATCATGTCAATGATTCAACTAAGTGATAAGCCTGAACTCGAAGATGCCAGACAAGCACTACTGCGTATCTACACCAAGCCATACTACCAATGTATCGGGAAGACGTCAGTCACTCTCCACTCCAAAAAGAAGTCCGAGAATGATCTGACACGAGAAATCTTGTGTTGTTCACCTCGTCGAAACCTCGTCGATGCATCGAGCAGTATTATCGTCGAATTCGTCAAGGTTCACCACGGGAAGGGTAGCTTGGATCCTGTCCAGCATGTTCGATTTTACCGCAAAGATGCCACAGCTAGCGATCACTGCTACAGGCTCCCGGAAATGGCGTATTCCGCTCACTGCCCTCGCTCATTCATGGAGCATTCGATTCGCGTTTTTGTGAAAGAAATGCGTCTGGTGAGTAACTATAGTTTCGCGAACGTGCACGTGAGCTGCCGACTAACATTGCCACGTATTATCAGATCCAACCAGTTCGTGAAGCATTTGAAATCTGGAGTCGAAAGTTCAATCACTCGGAAGTGTTTCCAATGTCAGAGAACGATGACGAAGAAGCATAAATGCTAAACTACCAAAGAAGCATAAATGCTTACCACTAGGTACTGTAGACGCAGTGTGCCGTCACCATTTCGCCCACCTTCGTCTTTTCTTATGTCACGGCTAGGTCCGCAGGGCCGCAATCTCGATCACTCCATTCTCCAGCGGCTTATTCTTGATGATCTGGTTTGGCCCATAAATTCCCTTGGGCAAGCGAGACAGCGGATAGATGAGCGTGTTGCGCATGATGAGCGTGCTTGGATCCGTCACAGAGCTGCATCCAAGTTGACAATAGTCACCGAGGATAACGCCGGTCTTGGTGCGCCCACTGTCGTAAACGACCCCATCGACTTCCATCTTAAGTGTCGGCAGCGCGAGGAACGAAAACAAGTTGAGATTGGCCGTCGTCACCTGATTGCCCATGTGGCTCTTGAAGCCACACACGCTGTCTCCGCAGTACCCTGGATGACACAGCTCTGCTTGGTCCATGATCAGCACATTCTTGAGCTCACCGCGGAGCACCACACTTCGACCGACAATCACGTCGCCACGAATGTACGCGCCGCTGCGCAGCGTGCAGTTGTCACCGATGATGCACGGGCCCTTGATGAACACGTTTGGCTCGACACGCACGTTGCGGCCGATCTGAATGGCGCCATCCGACACGTCAAACGTGCCGCCCAACACCACTGCGCCCTCCTGGATCACCACGCCGTGCGTGCCATTCCACCGCTTGGTTGGCGTGTTGACCACTTTGTCCAGCACCAGCGTGGCCAGGTTGACGTGGTCATGCACCACAATCTTGGCGCTGAACTCGGGATCGATGAACTGGGGCGGGTACTGGAGCTCCTGGTCGGGACTGGCCGCAGCCGTGATCATCATCGTGCCTGCCGACCACACAGCCGGATCGTCGAAGAAGCGCACGAGATAGGGGTGGATGGCGTCGATGACAGCGAACACGTTGGCGCATCCGTCGAAGATCTTGGCGTGCGCAAACGCGCGCATGTGCTCTGGCGCAAAGTAAGCGTCCAACTGGAATGCCCGAGGCACGCTTGACGCTGGCAACTGCGACAACTGTTCGGTTCGTTTGTGCTGGTGCTTCTGGGGCCGCACCTCATTCATGCCAGGCCCCTTCTTGCGCTGGTCATTTACGATAGTCAGCGTATAGTGCACGCACCAGGACGCTGCTAATGTCGCGAGCAGCGACACCGCCGCCGCAGCGGTCGATAATGCCACGGCATCCAGCGCCGATCTCATCGCTCAGAAAATGTTGCACAATGAGTGTGTATCACGCAGCTCATGATGCAAATATGTGACATAAAACCATTCCTGCTAATTTAACTTGAATCAGTAATCAGCTAAATCGAGCGATTACAATCGGGAGTGCAGACCGCAATACACTACCACTCTGCTCGAATCATTCTATTGACAGGTTGGTGATTGGCTTGACAGGCCATGACACGATGATGTGTGCCACACACGATAAAACATGCCAGGTTCAATAAAACAAAAATGCAAAAGCGCCCAAGTTTCACACTGGTTGACCTTAGATTAAATTTAGTCGCAGAGTGCCATACTCAGCAATAGCGCCCTCCTCGTCACGCTCAGCGACCGAGCGCTCTCCCTTCCTCGTCACGCGACAACATCTCTCTAGCTTTGTCGTATGCTTCTTGATCACACTTGAGTGTCCACGGCAGAGCACCGTCACGGTCGCGTCGCTCGGGCAGGAGTCTCGGGGCCTTTAGATCATTACCACTGAGCTCGTGCATGATTTTCTCCATTCGGCTTTGAAGGGTCAGAAATTTCTTGTTGAGCGTGGCGGCACTAGTGCCCTCGAAGGCGGCTTTGACCGCGGCGATCACGTCTCCTGGTCTTGGACTGTCTGGATGCTGTGGAAGAAGCCCAGGTCCAGCACGTTCAAGTCAGGACTTTGCGCCAGCCGCTGTCGCAGCTGCACGCACCAATTTTGCAGCTGCAGCGACGCAATCTCCTCAACAACCTCCTTGTCATGCGGGTGGACGTGCGGAGACGCATTGTCCTGCTGTAGGAACAGCACCTGTGGAGATGGCTGCTCGGGCCACTTCTCACGGATGACTGGGAGTAGATTCTCCAGCAGAAATCGGCATTTTTGATAGATCGATCTTCTTCTGTCCTCGAAGGCTGGCCTTCGACTTCACGTCGGTTGGAGATTGGATCGGGCCGCAGACCTCGGCGTTGTTGTTGCGCTGCGAATTGGCTTGGCATCCTGCCCTCCACAAACGACTTACGATCTCCGCAGATACGTTGAAGACCTCCGCAACGCGTGTGCGCTCACCTGGTAGGAGAACGCCGTCGTCACTGCGGCGCAAGAGCTCTTCCCAGATCCCTCTGCGCTGCTCGCTGTCTGCCTGCGTGCCGACCATGCTGTCGCTCTCTTCGTGGTTGCTGTTGTTCTCTGCTGTTCTCAAAGTGCCGGCCATCGACAGCAGCTTCGAAGCCATTCCGCGCGTCTCGATCACTTTTGGCGGGCTAGCATGAGAGGAAGGGAAAAACTTCAACTGGAGCGCGTTCGATGGAATTAGGTAGTAACAATTATTGGGCAGAGTAGTAACAATTATTGGGCAGAGTAGTAACACGGTACAAAATACAAATAGGGATCTATCCAAACGCACAGAGAGTATGATCTGTTGTACACGATCAGACTGCGTTGATCTACACTAACGGGGTTGAATCGTCCTACTCACTTCGCCGATCAACGCGTAGGTAGATGCGCGATTGACTTTTACGATCGGTATCGGAAGTGATCGGTAGGTGAGTAAACCAATCACTTAAAAGATCGCAAAATCAGATCTGCAGACGACCTCCAATTGCCGTTCGAGGAAACGAGCTCCGTTGGTGCTAAGCAAAGCGGAGCATTACATACCAGTTCGATGTTGTATCATCGGTAAACATACTATAAGTATTAGTACTCGTCAAATGACATATATATTTCCAAATGCATACAGCAAGTAATGACACATCTCATCGCACTCCTAAAATCACCAATCGTGCCAACAACAGATGCCACTCTGTCAATACTGTCCGCCGGCAAGTCGAGCGCGCTTGTCCTCGTGATAGGCCGCCAACGCAGCACGGCGTTTGCACGCAATGTCTTCCATAATTTTCGCCAGCCGATTTTGATAACGTCCGTGTTATCCACAATCACTGGCTCGCAGCGGGTTAGGCCAATGTGAAAATTTGTTGGTGCCACGCACACGCGAAAGATGTCGTCGTACAAGCTGTGGCTCTAACAAAACTTGTCACTGAGGATGCACCAGACCTTCAAAAACATTCCACAATGATGCGGTTACTCGCGATCGCAATGTTGCGAGGCTCGTCTTCCATATGCAGCGAACCATTTGTGGCGAAATCAGTCGGAAATCCCGATCAAGGCCTTGGTAACATTGTCCGCCCAAAACGCTTCTTCTTGATCGCCATCGACCAGTTCCTGATCCTTTGCCGACTTCTTTAGCTCCCGAGCATGCAAGCTAGCATTCTCGCAGAAAATAGTAATGTCCGCAACTGAGCCAGGACAGGGATTGGCGCCGCTGATCGCCAATCCATTTGGTAGGACTGACCTGAAACTTCCGTTTTGATGCCGTACAAATGATGTTGCTACTTAAATACAGCTTTGACTCCTCATGGGTCCCTGCCGGGCGATTAACTTGCTGAATCAATCGACAGCAAGCTTTCGCATGGCCCACTTCTTCTCCACCACAAACTGAACCCACGCTTCATAAACGTACGGTCCGATGACGCACAAAACCCCGAAAATGATCGTCTCAAAGGCTGGTGCTTTCAGCTTGATTGATGGTGCGAGATGCTCCCACGTTCCCCCGTGTTTTAGCACTGAGAGCAGCATGAAAACGACGTCCTTCGGTCGTGCTGGCATTTACGTCCGCGCCTAACGTTTCACTTCGTTGTGACGTAATCGGCGATGCTGCCCCCAAAGTATGTCAAACTCCAAATTATGCACAGATAACGATGGCGTTGCCATGGTGCAACGCAAAGAAAGAGTCGTTGGAAGGACTCACTCAGTGGTACCAAATGTAACGAGACTGTTGACAGCCCCGCTACCACAGCTTACACGCTGTGCGCAATCGAGAAAGCTTGCTTGAGCGAGGTTGCCCTCGCTCACTTGTCCGGACGTCCCGCTGACGTCAGGACCTCAGTGGTTGGTGGCAAAACCAGAACTGAATATATTGCAGGGTCCTTTTATCCTACTAAGAAGTATACCTAAACCTGCATGTCCTATATATGAAATATTTATACCTAATCCTACTGTAGGACCCCATTGGCTGATCATGATCCGCACTTCAGCCAATCATTTGATGGGACCAATTGGCCCATTTCATCCTGGGTTACTCTCAAATACACATGCTGGTGCCCACACCAGAACATTAGGCTATAAGCCCAAAGCGAGCCACTGGGGAATCTGGAAGGAAAAACACCCCAGCATGGACGCTCCTGGAAGCCCAAGCGACTCAACATGCGTTGGGACAAAGAAGATCGACTACTGGGAGAGCGAAACTTCGTAGCTTGGCGTGCACGGTTGGCTGCCCTGATGCGATAGCGAGGTTCGACGAGCAACCCCCACGAGACGAGCGAGAAAGACGCGAGTTCTTCGAGCGAGAAGCCGAGGCTATGGCGATTCTACTGGATTTCATCTCTGAAGAGCTGGCCATTGCTGTCGAAGGGAAACAATATGCACACCAGGCTTCGCGCACCTTGAAGCGCTGCATCAAACGAAGAACCTTGGCTCGGTCGCCCTAACACGTCTCCGAGCGTCATGCATTTCGGAAATGACGTTTTCAATCACAGGCGCGATCATCACCGGGATCAAGATTTCCTCCCCATCAAATGCCAACACTTATCAGCTGACGTTCTGGGCTCGAGCCCCTCACTGGTGTTGTCAAGTCGCGTCGTTCATGTGGATGGGGACACTGGGTTTGAACATCGCAAACGGCGGAGCAACTGCGACATGGCAATCGCGCACTCCGTGATTTGGACCTCGGTGCTGCTGGTTACTGGTTGCTGGTTGCTGGTCTTGCTTGCTGATCGACCAACTCGAGTCCTTCATCGCTTTATCACCGTCGCTTGCCGGAGGATTGCCTCGCCGGCGCCTGCCTTGTCCAGACACCAGGCATTCAGCACCCAGATGGTGTCGCTCGGGTAATTGCACATTGCCGACCAACAACACCCGGAGCACTCGTGCTGGCGTTTTTGTCCTCGCTTGCTGCTGCTGCTGTAAAACAGTCACGCCCGACGATCACTGCCATCGAGCTTGCCGTTGGCAGCTGTTGTGTGTCCATCCGCCACATGCGTTCTATGTGTGACTTCGTTTTGGGCAAATCTTCATTTAGCATCTCGTCGATCCGCGAACTTGTGGCTGGCTGTCACTCCACGCCATCAACGTTGTCTGTTTCTGCACACAACACAGCTGACGGATGCCGTGGAGCGCACAGATGTGGCCCTCGTCGATTGACTTGTCGATGCGTCTTCATCGTCTACACCAACAATAGATCGAACATATTAGCGCTTGGTGCTGTCGACGTCGACGTCGTAAACGATGGCTGGCAGTTTTAAGTGGGTGATCAAGCTCAACATGTTGAAGCCGGGTGGTTGATCAAGCTCAACATGTTGAAGCCGGGTTCTTGAGGTGAGGTTCGCCAACAGCTGCTGTGGATGTTGATAGAATTTATGAACAAGAACGGATGCCGGACCATCGAGCAGGTTCCTTGGCACGGCAATTCTGGCGTAAAAGCTCGATTTTGGACGTTGAGAATTCACTTTTAAACAGTTTTCGACACTGGTGTGATCAGTGCCACAAACCATTGTTTTGTTACCATACCATCGCTGGTATATGGGTAGTGGACGACAATGAGGAGACGTGCAAGGCTAGCTGAAGTACCCTGCACGGGATGTCTTGGAAGAATCCAAACATACTGTCACATGTTAATATTTTTTTAACAATGTGGAGAATTTCTCTGATTGAGTCACGTATTGGAATTTTCAACTTTAGGCAGCGTTTCGCTCTGGATAGACGTGTCAACAACATTCAATGACCGTGGTTGTCGGCTAAATGTATACGGTAATACGCACGGATCCCTGCACTGGAATAGCAGAGACCGCGCATCTTTGGTGGTCCAGCACGCAAACTAGCGCGGGAAAAATGCTAGCTGGACCTGCACAGCACACTTCGTACTCTCAGGACACGCAGAAAGAAACACTATGCGGGGGCACGCAATCTGCCCAGTGCACGAGGGCACACAACTCAGGCCGTGGACATTATTTGCTCTTATCTTTCCACTTTTCGCAGAGGACCTGGAGTGCTTTCTAAATTCTGGCCATGCTTGTCAAACTGGCCGTAGTGCGTTTCCAGTCAATATTGCACTCGCGCGCGTCATGGGCAATTTTCGGTTGCGTGGCAGTTGGCAAGTGCACATCCGAGTTGGGTCGCCATCTTGCAAAGCTCGCTCGCGTAATGGAGCACCATATCAACGCATGGGATGGTCATTTAAGTTGCTTCTGCACATTGTACACTTGTGCGGCGCGTTGTGGAAAGTTGCGCACTCCTTTGATATTGAATCAATTCAAAGGCCATAAGGCCTTGCGCTACTTCTCGTTGCCATGGAATCATCATGTTTCGTGTCAAGTTGGACGTATGAACGGTGCGCGTCGGCTTGTGTGGTGGCAATGTCCATCACTATATACGGTTGTGGTCGCAATTGGCCTGTGTGGTGGTGTCACAATGTCGAAGGAGTCGCTCGACACTAAATCCGTCTGTCTCGGCTATTCCTATGCGGTTTTGATTGGTTAAACTCCACAGATATGAACGGGTTCTGTCCGTTCTGTGGGGGATCAGTAAACTGCGTGACTTTCAGTTTTCCTTTGTGTGTGTCACGATTTACCGATCACTTTCAGCAGGTTTACGATGGGTCAACCCTGGCCAAACCATTAACAGAGTCAGCTCTTTTGTCCTATTTGCACAAGAGAATACCGTGAATAGAGAAGAACATCATGAAAACACAGAGAATATCGTGCAACCACACAGCCTGTGTCACGCTATGCACTGATGACGATGGGTGACGCCGATGCAGGTTGTGCGAATGTTGCGGCTGATGAGGCGACCTTCGCTCAACCCGCGGCTGGTGTGTGGCCCTCTTTTATCGGGATCGTCAAGTCCACCACCACCAACTTGATCAGCGAGCGCGTTTAGCTCCGTCGCAGCCCGTAGCGATTTCTCGGGCTAATGGCAGGAGAGCGACTGTCGGGGCCGCTACAGACAGTCGACTCGCAAGACGATCGATCCATGGCTGAGCGAGGGTCCATCGCGCCATGGATGCGTGTCGACCGTGAGAGCGACATGGAGCAGCGGCAAGTGACGAAGGTGGGTCGGATCGGTGACATCGACATCCTGATGACTGAAATGCGTGCTACTGGATGCTCTGCGCAGAATACGATGCTCGTCGCGGTTGCCACCGAAGGCGTTGATGCTGAGGCCTAGTAGCCAAGCGCGCAAGCATGTTCCTCCAGCTGCGCCGGCTGCACCGGCCGCACCGGCGCCAACGTCGTCGGGTGCGTTGTGCTACTGGATGCTCTGCGCAGAATACGATGCTCGTCGCGGTTGCCGCCGAAGGCGTTGATGCTGAGTCCCAGTAGCCAAGCGCGCAAGCAGGTTCCTCCAGCTGCGCCGGCTGCACCGGCCGCACCGGCGCCAACGTCGTCGGGTGCGTTGTGCTACTGGATGCTCGTGGGCGAGTGAGAGACAGTGTTGCGTGATGGCCTGTGCGTAGGTTGCAGTCGAGCGAACCAGCGCATTGTGTGCAAGGACACCAGAGAGGACGGGTGTCATAGATTTATAATGTAATCAAGGACTCCCATGTTCAATCGAGATGCTGCTTGACGACAGCGCGCTGGTTGGCGGAGCCGCGTCGAAGGCCACGCCGACAGGTAGCGACGGCGACTGTGCGAGGCACGCGGTATTGGCTGAATGGGCGTGGCTGGACTGCGCGACGAGCGCCACGATCACTGGATGTCGTTGCTGTGCGTGCATCGCACCACCACGTGAGAGTTTCCTTATTCTCAACCATCACGTGAGGCCACCGAGCACATGAGCCACGGCGACCAAGCACGACCCTGAGAGCTTCCTTATTATCGACCATCAAGAACTCGTGTGAGATGTGGTCATCTTCTTCAGGATCTTGTCGAGCTTATTCTCGACCATCACATGAGGCCACCGAGCACGTGAGGTATCTTCTTCAGGATCTCGTCGAGCTTCGTCGAGTCGATGCGGTGAGGTGCGCCAAAGACGTAGCTGGGTCTGCGGCGTCAGCGACACCAGATCACAACTCAAAACAACATCAACCAAACATCAAGCATCAAGCGCCCGCAAAATGTGCTTCAGTCACGGCGTTCGCTTTTCACGATTCCTGTGCGCTGCCAGTGGCGTGACAGGGGGGGAGGGTGCACAAGGTGACGACGTCGCCAACGGTTCCAACGATGCACATGGCCACTGTCGCTCCGATCATGACACGCACCACATCGATGGCGCAACCGCCACTCATGCCGCTCGTGACAACGCCCAACACGACGACCGCACCGCCACTCATGCCAACACCCACTATGCCAACGCCTGCAGCGCCAAACATGACAGCACACCAACCACGCCTTTGTTACTCCAATACAGATGCTCCATCCGCGTACCCCTAGATGGTCGCGGTGGATCAAATGCAAGCAAAGTTGTAACAGGCAAACGAAAGCAAGTCGAACGCGCTCGTGCCCATCCAAGAGCCAAGCGTGCTTGACGTGCGGTCAAGGCTGTGGAAGTCGCCGATGGTGTTTGGGAATTCCAGTCCATCAGCGACTGGTGCGTACCATGCGACCGCGGATGCGTCCGATGGGTCGGGGGAGCAACGTCGTGGGAGCCCCGCGCGCAGCTTGAAGAGGACGGCCACAAGGATATGTGTAATCTCATATCTGAGTGGCGGAAGACTACAGTGCCAACATTACGTGAGTATATTAAGAGAAGACACGTAGAAGTAGAACGTGTATTCGGCGCACCTGTTGAGAAAGAGTCCGGGGACAACATGTGCGGCTTTGAAAAGGCGGGAAAGCGACCGCCTGGCTCCGGGGTGACCTCACAAGCCTGAAGGCGTTCGTCAAGCAGTTGGGCGCTAAAGCCAACCTGTCCTACAAAAACCTGCATAATAGTATACTCCAAGGAAAGGAAGGGCTGCTGAAAGTAGTTAAAAGGGACAGAGTTTATATCGTTGGTGGTTATAACCCAAACCGGGTTGGCCACATTGTTGTGCTCCGCAGTGACCACGGTAAGTGGTCTGTGGGAGATGGTCGAGGTTGGCTGGGATTAGAAGGTCTTGATTGGCTCCAGTCAATTTCACTTGTTTGGTATTGGCAGCAATAACAAAGTACACGTATATTTGTCATTGACCATTATGCAATGTATATCTACGTGTCACGCGTATGACAGTGCTGGGCCGACGGTTGGTGGTCGCCCACACTGGCGCCTGGGATTACTATTGACGAATTCTTCGCTGTCGCGCTCATCTTCGGCAGCACTGTTGATCGCGAAGCACAAATGGACGCAGCTTCGGTACTTCATGAAATACTTCCACTCGCACGCCTTGGTCAGTAAATTTACCTTCCACCCCCACGTTGGCTGGCCAATGCTTTCCATTTCAGCGTTGAGGTAACTAATGCTTGTACTGTTTCCTGTCTTGATTCCGGCGGATCCGCGACACGAAAACACGAAGACGACCCCTGGTTCGGTATTGCTCGGACTTTGCGTGCTCGTGTCGGTTAGCAAGAAGTTGATGGAGAGGCGAGGTGGTTTCATAACCAATTTGTTTGCTCTCACCAGTATCTTCATACGGGTCCGAATGGCGAGCGGAATTGTAGACGTAGTGGCCAATAGGGTGGTATCCACAGAGATTGCGCGAACACAACTTGCGATGAGTTTAACGAGGGTACCGAGCTTGAGACGTGCGCAAAGAGAATAGTCGCGTTTGAGGACGTTATTGAACTGCTTCACCGGGTTGTTTGTCGTTGCGTTACCTGCGGGCCGCGCAAAACATTGCCAGACTCGAAAACGTCCAGGCAGCCACTGGTTGTTGAAATATTGGGCAAACCCAAGAAGGTCGGGACGACAGGACCAGCTGTGAAACGATTCTTGCACGATTGCGTAGAACTCGTCCACAGAGCTCGCGTAGTGCATAGCGTAGATTGCTCGCAGAACTTCAATGCATGACTCGTTGCTCACACCCCGTAGATGCTCTTGGACATTCGCTATGAGATGGTAGGAACACATCAAATACTTCGTATTCCCAAAAGAAGCTTCAACCGCCGCGTATCGCGCATGCTCCGCGTCACCCATCACGTAGCGAATGGCAATCGCTTTCCCGACCACAACCGAAAACGTCGTACGCAGCGCTTGTAGTGCTTCCTGGTAGACGGCTTCAGTTCGCTGTGACATAATGAAGAGCGCCACCAAGTGGAACCTTCGGTTCTGATCAGACACACCACATACGAGGACTGGATAACCGAGAGTGCTCAGCTTCAATGTGGCATCCACATGGAAAACGAACGTATCCGTGGGGGCATCCATCTGACGCAGCAGCCGCTTGGAGGTCACGCCAAGCAGAAAAGGATCTTCATCGCTTCCTCGACCAACATGTAGACCTGCCGAAGCGTTGGCAATTCGACGGACGATAGGCAAAAGGTGTTGACCATCTGAATGCGAATGCGGGCCGGCTTCATGCCTTGCTCGGTTATTTCCTGTACGAATTGCTTCATTTCACGCGACAGACGATTCTGGGGTGGTGGATGCTCTTGTTCGAGGTGATGACCGTGCTGGGACACTGACAAATGCTTCGTCTTCTGGCACTGC
The DNA here is from genome assembly GCA_002286825.1 of Lagenidium giganteum. Classification (NCBI taxonomy): domain Eukaryota; phylum Oomycota; class Peronosporomycetes; order Pythiales; family Pythiaceae; genus Lagenidium; species Lagenidium giganteum. The sequence continues at coordinate 40,131 of NSDO01000279.1, forward strand.
TCAATCTTGCCTCTCCAAACGCAGTACTCATCGGGCACCAGCAGGCCGCACGGCTCAGAGGTGCACGCAACGAGTTGGTAGCGCATCTTGTGCCGGTCGAGGTTGTTGTAGCAAACGGTGCACGGTGTTTCATGGCTGGTGACAATCCGAAACGCCTTCATGATGTCCAGAACAGCGTTGATTCTCGCTGGTGGGATGCTGGTATGAACTATCTCCCACTGAACGTTCGACCGGAATGGCATCGCTTGTAGCTGGTGCGGGCGGCCGATGCAGTTGAAGACGGGTCGGAGTGAGGGAACACGTGAGATTGTGAGATTTTGAAATCTGAGCAAATGCGCGTCGGAATTGATGAGTGGATGGTGACCACACAGTGCCGTGGTGCTTTCCAATTGGTTGAAATTTGCTGCCTGTGTGATTGTGTGCTTTTCTGTGTGTAACACTTGCTGATTCTGTGAAGGCCGATTGTGTTGTGTAGGTTTTTCCTACGGTTGTGTACAATATCCACACATTGTGTGCTTGTTGTCTGATCTGTGTGTTCGCTTGTGGTTCTGTGTGTTTGCACCATTCTCTCCTATTTGCACGAATCACTTCTGCAGTGACCGCCTCGTTTCTCCTATTGCAGGAATCATTTGATGACAAATCAGATCAGCCCTGCAGCTGTTCAAATTTGTTTACGGAGGGGTTCACAAAACCTTTGACACATGAACTGACAAGCGCCCGTGTAACTGTTGTTTTGAACACAAAAAATTCCGACGATTAAAAATCGCAGACTTGACTGATATTTTTTACGAAAAAAACACGCCAAATAAGCACAATACAGAGCTATTTCTGAGCCGTCTCGTGAAGCTCTATCGATCCATGTGCACGATAAAAACTTGAATTTTTGTTCATAACTGGCAGTGTCGACTGCGCCAAGCCGCTGGGAATGCATTTCTTGACCGATTGCAATGGGAATCCGCTCATGATCTAGCCGAGATAATGGCGCATTGCCCAGTGTGCGTCGCTCGGTTTCGGACTACTGACGTTTTTCCGTGGGCTTGTATAATATATACAGTGTTGAATTGCATAAAATCATCTGCAATTCATTGTTGAATCGCTCCACATCGCAGGGATTGCGCGCTGCGCTCGGATCGGCATCGGCATCGGCATCGGCATCGGAGCGCTCGCTCGCTCGATTACCCGCTGTCGCGATGGACTCGGTGCGCGCCAAACACGCAGCGGAGCTGGAAGCGAAGCGCAAGAAGCTGGAAGAGATCCGCCGACGCAAGGCCTCCATTCGGTACGTGGCATGTGGCTGCCTTCGCTGCGGTGGGCCATCGCCTCTGACTGGTGTCGGGTGGCGACCTTTGTGCAGCACGCAGGATGAGTCGTTCGCGTCGACGGAGACGAGCGACAGCAGCAGCGCCGGACTCAACGACTTCATTGAGAACATCCTGCGCACGACCACGGCCAACGAAGACGCCAAAGGCGACGTGCACATGACGGACGTGAGCGACACCGGCGCTGCGTCGGCTTCGGCGACCCAGCCGCTCGGTGTCTCGCTGGTGGAGAAGCTGTCCATGCTGTCGACGGTGCGTCGGAGCAATCGTTATTGAGCGGGGAATGCGACGTAACAAGCGCGAGCGGTGTCGTGTCGTGCTGCTGCGCAGGTGACGAACGTGGCGGAGATTCACATCCAGCCGACGCTCGTCGAGACGTACACGAAGCACACGGAGACGACCATCACGCTCGAGCACGAGATCATTGTCCGTGAGGTATGCGGCCATGCATTGGCTTTGGTGCGTTTGCCTCATGGAGTGGTGACTGACGGTGACGATTGTGCGGGTTGCAGTCGTCGGCGATGACGGACGGCGATGGTGACGTGCGATCGCCGACGAAGCGCAAGGAGACGACGGCGACCGATGTGTCAGCCTCACCAAGTGCCAACCGCCGGAAGCTCACGGTGGACACAGAGATGCTGCCACCCAGCGAGGAGGTCACGGTGCCAATGAGCGAGGAAGAGAAGCAAGCCATCATGCGCTCAGACGGAATGGAGGCGTTCCTGATAAAGGCGTCGCGGGTCATCGAGCGTGCACTGGCAAGTACCAAAAAGTTCGACATCATGGTCGATTATGGCGCGATGGTCGAGGAAGACAGCCACGCAGATGATACGACCGAGGCGCTCAAGGCGCAGTTCGCGTTCAAGGACGACAAGTGGACCAAGCACCGCGCAGTCACCGACATCGACGTGTCGCCGTTCTACCCGGAGCTTATGCTGGTCTCCTACACAGCGCGAGACTTTTTGGACGAAGAAGACAAGGACTATGGAGCGTCCAAGCAGTGGGATACGTTGGTTGACGGTGCCGATGTGACCGATTTGTCGGCCATCACCGAGGGCGTCGTGCTGCTGTGGTCTTCGGCGTTGCCCACTCGACCAGAATACCGATTCACGTGCCATTCTCAGATCACAAGTGCCTGCTTCAACCCGTTCGATCGCCATTTGATCCTTGGTGGCACATACTCTGGTCAAATCGTCATTTGGGACACTCGCGCCAAGAGTGCACCGGTCCAGAAGACGTCCATGTCGTCGTGCAGCCACACGCACCCCATCTACTCCATGGCTATTGTCGGCACCAAGAGTTCTTACCAGTAAGTCTGGTTGATGTGTGAATTGGCAGTCTACTACAGAGCTAACCACCATGTCTGTGTGTTGTGGCAGCTTGATTTCTGCAAGTACCGACGGACGCGTTTGCGTGTGGGATATCGACCAACTGCAGCAACCAATTGACGTTCTTGACTTGCGTATTGCGTGCTCCATTGTGTCAAACTACACCTCGGTGAGCATTTCGACAGACAAGAAGATGGAAGCATCCGTCACGTCGTTCTCGGTCTTCCGCAAGGAAAACAAGGAATTGTATATCGGTACAGAAGCCGGCAAAGTGTATTCCACAAAACTGGACCAGCAAAAGTCAAAGACTGGAGCTGGCACATCTCAAGACAGCGCAGCCAACGATGCAGCGGAGAAGCAAGGCAAGTCCTCCAGTTTTCTGAGCAGCAGTGGTAACGGGGCTCGTGAAGTGGTTGTCAACATCGTTTCGAAGGAGGCGTCGCACTTCGGACCCGTGACAGCGATGCATTTCAACCCGCTCGTACCAGTTCATCGCGATGGTTTGCTGTTGACGTGCTCGCTTGATTCCACAGTCAAGTTATGGAGTACCGAGCATGCCGCGGCTCCTGTGTTCTCCTTTGAACCATCGAACGAATATGTTTGTGACGTGCGTTGGTCCTCCGTGCATCCAGCACTGTTTGCTGTTGTTGATGGCAGCGGCGTAGTTAGTCTCTGGAATATCTGCCGGGACGTCGAAGTTCCAGTTGTTGAAGCGAAGGTTGGAGATCGTGCAATCAACAAGGTTCGATGGAGTGCTGACGGCCGGAACCTATTACTGGGCGATGCCGACGGCAATTCGTACGTGTATGAAGTACCAGCTGATGTAAGTGCCGACGGCTCAATCCGCCTGCTTCCCAAGGCTAACTTGCTGTGTCGTCTAGATTGCTCTCCCTCAACCCGATGATCTGTTGCTGCTCGAAAGCAAAGTTGCCAACGCTGTGGCTGCCGCTGCTCTGACGAAAGCATAACGCGATTGTCTAACAGCGTCATCGATAGAGATGTGTAGCGCACACAAGCATGATAACGTGGTCGAGCTGTGGGCAACGCGACGATATTACCGTGCCGAACTGAGTTGATTGAAAAACTGCGTGAACAGCATGCATTCTGATCTTAGCGTTATCCTAGAAACCTCTGCTCAAAACTTGTCCCACGGAAGCGCAGGAGGCACGTCTTCCCAAGAATTGTGGTCGGCCATGTCGTCGTCCGTGATCGTTTGGAAATATTTGGAGTCTGTTTCGCTCTGCACATCTGGCTTCCATGGAGCTTCAAGTGTCTTGGTCATGAGTTTGTCCCAACTGAAGTCCTGGAACCAGCGCAGCAGTCGCACATCGTTGGGACTACCGGTAATGAAACTTGCACGCTTTTCTGGATGCTTGTGCAACAGCGCCAGCACGATCTCTTTCCAAGTCTCGTCACAGTTCGCTGGGAAGCGAATTCGTTCTTGGAGAATGTTTCTGCAGATGATCAAGTGGTCGTCCTCTTTGGCAGCGAATGGCGAGTCACCCATGATCATCTCATAGATCAAGACTCCAACGCCCCAATTGTCGACAGCTGTCGTGTGCCCGACGCCCAAAATGATTTCTGGTGCTAGATATTCGGGTGTACCACACAGCGTGTACGTCTTTCCAGCCAGCTTCTTGGCAAATCCAAAATCAACGAGCTTGGCATAGCCCGCCGAGTCGAGCAAAATGTTTTCCGGCTTCAGGTCTCGATACGCGATGTTTCGTTCATGCATGAACTCGAGCGCTTTGATGCAGCATGCTGCATAGAATCGAGCAGGATCATTTGAGAGGATGATCGGTGTGCCCGATGGCTCGACGATGCGACGAAACAGCTCTCCACCTGACAAGATTTCGGTCACAAAGTAGATTTTCCGCTCATCCTGGAGAAAAGTCAAGTACTTTAGGATGAACAGTGAGTCGAGCATGCTCAACAGCGCTTTCTCGCTTCGAATGTGGTTGACTTGGCGGCAGTTCTCAAGCCGTGATTTCCACATTTCCTTCACTGCCACCATTCGACCCGTTGGCGTGTGGACGGCCATGTAGACGATCCCGTACGACCCAAGGCCAATGTTTCGGATTCGCTGTAGGTTGGCGAGCGTGATCGAGTGCGCGAAAATTTTGTCAGCGTTGACAGCTTCGCGGTAGTGAACTTGGTGTTGAAAGTCCTCCTGGACGAATGGCAACAACTCCTCAAACTGAGCAAGCCCAATAACCAAGCACTCTACGCGCGTGATCGCCGTGACTGTCGCCATGCGCTTGGTGTGATTGATGATGGCCATTTCTCCAAACACGTCGCCGGTGCCCAGGCGCGCCATCTCGAGCACCTTCTCCTGGCGAGGGCGGAACGAAAACGTAGACGTTTTCGCAGGCACAGGTGAATCCAGATTGCTGCCCGTGACGGACGCGCGCATGGATGGACGCTTTGGCGACTGTGCGCGTTGCACGACTTTTGCATCGCCATCTTTGACGATGTAGAAGGCATCTGGCTCATCTCCCTCAGTCACGATGGCCTGGTTTGGTTCGTACGTCACCACTCGAGAATTCTCGATGAGCTTCTTTTTGAGTGGGAACGGCACGCCCTTGAGGACGGACACGGTCTCCAACGCGCGCCACATGCGGTTGTAGTTGAGCACCGATTGCAGCGGACCCAAGAGCGTCGAGAACGTCTGCTGATCCAACACCATCAAGTGCACGTCGGTCTTCGCGATGACTGTCGCCGCTCGGGGCTCGGATGCCAACAAAGCGCGTTCTCCGAAGTAATCGCCATCACTCAGCTCCACGGGCGCGCCGCCACCGTTGCCGATGTCGGTGCATATAACAGTGCCTGAATGGATCATGTACATGACGCTGCCTTGCTCGCCTTTGTGGACGATGACATCGCCTGCACGGTACTGAAGTGCCTGTACTGAGTCGGCGACGACTGCAAGCTGTTCTTCCGTGAGGTTCTCGAGCAACTTGACCTTCTTCAAGGCGTCCAAAGAGCTCTGGAACGTCCCAATGGAGTGCTGCGCCGCCACGTACCGAAAGTACTTGCCTCGCAGCGCATAAAGCGAGCCTCGTGTCTTTGGATCTGCGATCACACTCGCAGTACGCTTGGCACTGTACAGTAGCCCTAACTCGCCAAAGGTTGCACCTGTGGTGAGGCGGTTGATCACTTCACCGGTCGCGTTCATGACGTCAAACTTGCCCGAGCGGACGACGAAAAACTTGTCGCCAATCTCACCTTGAGTCACAACTTTCTCACCGGGCTCGACGATCTGGATGAACATGAACTTGGCAAGCTGGAAGAGCTGCTCTTGCTGCATGCACGAGAAAAGCACGTTCTCTTTCAGGGCTTGAACAATGCATTCTTGCTCGGGCTGGGAAATCTCGGCGTTCTCTTCCATCGACTGGAGCATCACCATGACAGAGATCTCTTCGCTTTTGACTGCATCGTATTGCCCCGTGTTGCGGATGCTGCGACGTCGGGAGCGAATGATTTCCGAGACGACGCCCTCGGTCAAGTACGCAACGCTAGGTGTCAGGCTACCTCCTCCGAGAGACGTACGCTTCTTGACGGGCACCAGTGCGCCACTTTCGCCGCCATTGGTGGTGAATCGCTGCGTTGAGCTGACGCAGCCCATGAAGCACGCTGTCGCTCGTGCCTTGAGTCGATTGCAAAACCAGCCTTTCTGAGGTAGCTCACGGGCGCAGTGCTTGTGTCCGTCGAAGCTCAAAAGCGCGCACCTTTGCCCGCAATAGCTCCGATAAGGTGCTCAGTCCAAGCCGTGTGCTCCAAGTTAGCGCATCAACGTGCATCCGAGCTGGCAGAAATAGAGGGGTGACCTTCGATGTCTCAAAACCCGATGCCAAGTGACTGGGCATAGTGACGTAGGCATTGGCATTACGCTCATTCACGACTCAAACTGCCCTGGATCCAGTGACGCGTGACAGCGAAACATGAGGCAACTCCTTCGAGTTGTGCAATGCACCGCACATTGTAGGGATTTCGGTCAGCAGCAGCGGTGGGGTGGTAACTTCAAGGGCACGACTGCAACTTGATGGATCTGCGCGGAAGATGTCGAAGGCATCACAACATTCAATCTCGGCTCACACTGCCGCTGCGTGATCCGCGCGTCGATTGTCAACACATCTCTCTACCGACCCAACGGCACGCACTCAATGCAGTGGAATAAGTGCAAGTTGTCCATGTGACGTCCTGTCGAAGCACCAGACGCATCAATCGTGCGACCACAGTGCTGTTGTTTGGATTTCTCGATGTTGAGTGACAAAAATTGGATCGCTGCAGATGCTAGACTAGAACTGTGCTGATGCTAGACTTCAATCGTGGTTGATGGTTGTGGAGGACACGAAGTATCTTGGTCTTGCTGGGGGAAGGAATATTAGAATCGAATCGACGATCGTGACACTAAACGTTTGGGCACGATGCCCACTGGACCGTCAGAGTGATTTTAGCGGCCTGATGGCATTCGACTTGCGAGGCCAGCTTTGAGAATCATACCAGGACCGTGTCCACATCAGTAATAGCAACCATATCTGATGTCCGTAGGCAAGCGTAACAGCACTGCGAGCAGCAGTACAAGAGCCAAAGGCGGATCCAGAAACAGTGTGAACGCGCGTAACCATGCCAACTTCATTGAATCCGATGATCGCGAGTCTGAGCATGAAGTGCTCAACAGAAAGGACTTGCTGATCCGTGGTCGGTTGCTCCAGCCCACCAAGAGGACTGACGGAAAGGAGAGCACAACTGAGATTGAGACCACCACGGATGCGTTATGCCAGTCGCCGCATCCGCGGCGATAGTATCCGAAGATCTGACTGTACCAATCACGCCAGCGTGATATTCGATGAAATATTTTGTGAGAACGGCGCAGCGAGAACACTGACGTCGGAAGTAAATGCAGCACAAAATCCTCCAGACTGCCGTGTGACGACCACCAAATCAGCAGGACGCTGCCGTGTAGAATTGCCATGTTGCTGGTCACACCAAGATCGGCACGAGCGGACACACAATGCGAGGATGGTGAGCACCGCGTCTGGAGACTTCTCGAGCAATAGCAGTCGGGTTATGCTGGAATACGAGAGCCGGTGGACTTCGGGTGGTGTGATTACAAACCATGGTGGTTGGTGCACTAGTGAAGCGTTTCTTGGACCGATCCAATCGACATCGTAATACGTAGCCCCAAGAACAACGTTGAGATCTCTCACCTGACGAAAGATGTAGGCTTCGACTTGCTAGAACGTGTGATAACACGAGTTGATTATGGACGCTGTATAGTTTGTGCCCCAGTGCGCAGCTTGAAAGGTAATGTAGTCCCCGAAATCGCTGGTGTAGAACATCTGCCACGGAAAATCCCAATCTAATGGCGCTGATGTCGCGGTGGGCGTCAGGCTTGATTCATATGCCGATCGTACTTGTAATACGCCTCCAGCGTCGCAGACGCAACCAGCCCACCATTGATGTTTCTCAAGCCATGGCCATCCGAAAACCAGATAACAGTTTTGTCTTTCCCAATTAGCCAAAGCACAGGGAATAAGCAGTGCTCTGGCCCCAGTGGTGGGTTGGGATTTGGCGTTATGTTGGTTGAACAGCCTTGATCTCCATTTGACGCATGTTGGCTCACCATCGAACTCGTCTTGCTTCGAAACTTACCCAATCTGGCAGATCTGAGCTGCTGTAGCATACTGCTTTTCTGCTAACTTCGCGTTGGCAACGCCATATTGAACAAGCAAATGTTCATGATCAGCGCTGTATTGACTGGGAGATCGGCCGTGTTGTTTAGTGCTCGACCATTAGTTGATGTCTGGCGTCCGTCGACGACAGCATGGGCATTCTGCTGTCATCAGTCCAAGTCCGTGGCCGGGTACGAGAGGTTCACAAACTCGCACAGCACGTGCGCGAGCATGGCATAGCCTTCTAAGTTGGCGTGTGCGTGCAGCTGCGTGGTTTCACTACTGTCGAGCGCGACACGCGTGATCATGTACTCTGTGATGGGTGCGATGGTTCTCCACAGCAGTACAAGCACGAAGCCTTTGTCTACCAGCACATGGCGCATTAGCTGATACCATCGCGGAGATGCCAAGTCGTAGTTCATTCACATGCGAGGGGCTCTAGTTGCTCAGGAGACCGGGATGTGCTGCTTGTCGTGCTTAGTTTTTGGAGGCCGGAGACTACCACTCGTCCTGGTTTCACGTGCGATGAGAATTCGAGAACATGACAGGATGGTTAAGCAGGAGCGATAGCACTAGAGGTTGAAGATTCATTCACGAAGCCGCCAGAATACGTATGACGGTGCATACAGAGCAATGGCCCACAACTAGCGAGTAGACCAAAGAACCCTTCGGTAGTCTCTCAGATAGCGCTATCCCGACCGGAAGTCTGTGCGGGCAATACACCACGGCACACCCATGTGGTAAACATGCCACCGCACCCGCACCCACCAGCGCCAGCGATTACATCTCTCCTGCTACGTGTTCTCATTTCTGCTGTGGCGTTCGCTGTGATGCTGAAGCGCTGGTATCAAATTGGCGACGGAGCCGTTTCAGCGAGCTCGGCAGACCGTTCGAGCAACGCTTGACGGGCACACGTCAGCGAGCAAGGACAACGCAAGGTGTGGGCAGCTCGAGCTGTCGGTGAGCGCCAAGATGCATCGGCTTGGTATGCGGCACGCGGAGGTTGCTGTCATCAGCGATGAGTTGGTGAAGAAAGCGGTGACGGCGGACGTGGACAGCGCCAATGTGAACGCAATTAATGAAGCAGATCAGACGGTCGACTTCATAAAACTGCAGACTCTGTCGCTGTCATTTAAGAACGTGTTCAAGATTGATAATCTGGAAACACTGCGCAACTTGGTCAAGCTACAGCTAGACAACAACGTCATTCAGGAGATCGAAGGCATTGGCCACCTCGTGCAGTTGGAATGGCTCGACTTGTCTTTCAATAACATCTCTAATATCAAAGGACTGGATACGCTCGTCAACCTCACCGATCTCAGTCTCTACAACAACTGCATCTCGAAACTGGAAAATCTCGAAGCGCTTCGAAAGCTGCAGGTTTGATATGCTCGGCGCCAATTGCTTTGGCCGTGGTCTAGTTGTCTATGCTATTGCTAACGTTGATTCTGCTGCCTTGTTTCAGGTGCTATCTGTTGGAAACAATTCCTTGGCCACAACCGAAGGGCTGTTGTATCTCAAGTGCTTAGAGAGCCTTCGTGTCCTCAATCTCGCAGGGAATCCCGTGTGTCTCGACCCGGAATATCGTCCGTGAGTGTCCATGACCCTGATCGCTGGAGACGCTCTCGTTCTCACTGCCGGTCTTGTTTATCCTCGATAGGTTCTTGCTGGCGCATTTGGAGAAATTGCAATACTTGGATTACGCGCTTGTGGATTCAAACGAGACGGTGCAAGCGCGCGAGCAATACCAGGATGAGCTAGAGGAGCTCAAAGAAGTCAAAGCCATCGAAGACGCCGCGATGGCAAGAGAGGTCGAGCAACAGAAATACTTGGCAATGCTCAAGGACGCCAACGTCATCATTCTCGAAACTTTGCTGAGTGACATGTTCCGAGAGGACACAGAAATGAACAAGATTGAGGTGCTGCCTGGTCTGCGCAACCTAATCGACGACTACACTGAGAAGGCCAAGGCAGCGACGGAGGATGTTAAAGTGCTGCTGCTGGAGAAGCACGCCCATCTGACCCACGAAGTCGAATTGTTCCAAGACAAATACGCCAAGATCCAGATGGACGCCCAAGGATCCAGTATCCAGGCGTGTGAGCTGTACCGTCGGACGGCAAAGACGCTGGTCAAGCAAGCATCTAATTTCTCGAGTGCTGGCACTGACAATGACAACACCAGCTCCGCGCAGCAGATCTTGCAAGAAGCCGAGATATTGACCGAGAAATTACATTCTGAGCTCATGAATATTGAGTCGGATCTCGTCGAGACAGCACAGGAGCTGACCGCGACCATGGAAGTCGCCATCGAATCAATCGGAGCCGAGTCACGCGATCTGTCAACCGAGCACTTCCGCACCATCGAAGTTCTGGAGAACAATTTCTTCGAAAGTGTTAGCCAGCTCGCCGTGTCGTTGCTGGAACGCATGGCATCCGAGGATGCCGAGGAAGATGACTTCTTGAGCGACGAGTGCCGCGCGATCTTGAACGACCGCGATGCGCTCAACAACGCCATCAATGGCTCGCACGACATTCACATCGGTAAGCTGCTGGCCCAAGAAGACCTGATGCGAGAGCAGGGCATTGCCAAGGTCGCCGAACTCATCAAAAATGCCAAGGACAACGAATGGATGCGCAACCGCTCGCGCATTGCCGAGATCATCAACATCAAAGAGAAGAACCTGAGTGAGATCCACCGCGTCCGTGATGAGCTCAACCGTGTCGACGAAGAGTTCTATTGATCTGTGGTACTCGGCTGGACAATAATAAAACTATCCTTGTGTGGTCCTGGGTGTTTCAGCATAAAGGCACGAGTGCGATGGCAGCATCAACGGCCTTCGCATCGAGTGGGCCACGCATTGAGCGCTCAGGGAATCGCATGGTAGTATGGCGCCATGTGCTCTTCGACGAGTGCGTGCTGCCGCTGCTGCTCTAAGGCACGCTGGCGCCAATCAAAGAGTACGTTCTCAGGCCTGTGAAGATCGAGTCCGGTGAGCGAACGACGCTCGACGTCAGCTCCAGGTTCCTCCTTATGCAAACAGCATTGCCAGAATGGCATGTGAATGGCAGTACCAGTGAGAACGGCAGTGCTCAAGCTCTGCGAGGCGGGCATTTTCATGGCCACCCTTCCTGTCAATTACAGCCCCAACTACGGTGAGCTGCTGGGACGGTATGAAGAGGGACAAGGTCTCGTATCTTGTGCTCGACAGGTAACGACAGCGCAAATCTGCCCAAGTGTGCGCGGACGTTGCCCACGACTAGGGCCCGCTCACTGCAAAATTCCGGTGCATCGGCTCATCGATGCTGCTGATATTCTCGTTTGGCATTCTGACGTGTTTGGTTTAAAAAGACATCAACAATCAACCAGCGTTCAGAGCAACCGTGAAGGCATCCTTCCGCTACGTGCGCACTTACGAGTCCAGCGTCGTTCCTAGCATGAATACAGCGCGACTGCTATCGGATTTTACGTGGCAACTGCTGTATACCACCGAATGCACGCACAGATTCCTGCGATATACTGGGAGACGACACGGCTGAAGCTCATGCTACAATCTATCAGAGATGCTTTGGCTTCAAATACTTGTCCGTCTACAGGTTCATGACTTCCGGCAACCCGAAGGTGACAGCCGGTGCCTTGCCTACAACATCGATGCGTCAACAGTGCGGAAGCGCACTGTTTAATATCCTCGAAGACCCATCAATTCGCCAAACGAAGTGGTTGGAGTCGCGTACTCTAGCGTTCACGAGTTGTTGACTGTTAAAGCGCCAGCGGCGAAGAAAGTGCCGGATTTTTCCTCCCATTCTACTAGTTTGTGCGAAGTCATGCAAGAGCTGGTGCGACAACCAACTACTGTATCTAATCAAACAACCGTCTGCACGTACAACAAGCCACTCATGGTCATCACACGATGAGCACACGGTGGATGCATTCAGCTGACGCCTGGTAATAGCACCAAAGGACTCAACGTCTCTCACTCCACGCAGAAGTTCCATTGATCGCACCCAACGCATGAGAGCTCTGGTACAACGTCGTGCATCTATATGGTATACTTTGTCGAACCAAGTGGATGAATGCGGCAAACGTGGGCAGCGTGGACTTAGGATGCGTGTTCTGGTCCGCCTGCACCACCACGAGGTCTGTAGACGCCATCGACAGACCAGGGCGTGCTTGGCGTCGAGTCTGTACAACAATTTACGTTCACCAGCCAAACGAACGCGGCACGGTCGGTGAAGTCCCAAAGTACGCTATTCCCGAATCATTCTGTCGTGCCATGCGAACCATCATCACAGTGACTTGGTCTTGTCGATTGAAATACGTTGATTATTAAATAATTCTGGTGCTCCATGTCACTCGCGCTCAACCTTGGTCTTTGCCTTTTTACCAGTGCGCTTGGTGCGTCTGCGGACAAAGTTGCGTGGTTTGATCCATCGCGATTCCCCCGTGCGAATGTTATAGTAGAACACGCGTTGCGCCACTGGATCTGTGAACTGCCCAAACGCCAACACAGTCAGTCGCCGAGATCTCCTGAAAACCCATAAAACGTGTGCGCTTACCTCTTTCCAGTACGATGCTTTGTCGTCGTCCATCGAAATCTGGTAGCGCCACGCTTTGTCATACCGCTGCACCGCTCGCTGTTCTTCCAACGCTGACCGGCCATGAAGCGATACGGCCATGATATGTGCAACGCTGCTGTTTTCGCTCACAAACTTGGCGAAGTGATAGCCGTACTTATGACTGAGCAGACGCCGGATTTCATCGCACAGCTCAGTGTCTACCTGCTGCGTCGTGATACTCTCCAGTGTGTGCATGAACAATGCCTGCAACCCACGCTGGCTCCGTTTCTTATCTGGTGATCGCTGCATCTGACGCATCACAAACAGCGACGCCAACAGGCTGTCGGCGGTCACGTGCCACGCCTGTTCGATGGACTTCAGACTGTCAAAGAGCTCATCGGTCACGTTTGGCGCTCCTGAAGACAACTGCGTCGCCGCCAAGTCGTCCATTGCCCTGTGGAAGCAGTGAGTCTGCCTGAGATGCGCGGGGTGTCATAACGTCCAAATAACCGAGTAACGCACACAGAAGGTAGCACTTTGCGAGGCGTCGAGCCTCTCGCTCCAGCGTCGATGTCTTCGTCATCGGGTGGCTCACCATCACCCAGAAGCCGCAGGTGCGCACTGTGCTTCCGCGACGGCTGCTGCATCAGCTTGCGCTGCAGGTGGATCTTAGACGCCGTGATGATATCGTTGGGTGAGAGGAACGCCGTGTTCAGACCCACGCTCTGCAGCTGTCGCCGGCGTCGAGCAAGCTGCTGCCACGTCACTTTCCCGATCACACGCACCTGCATCACGCGCTGGAGCCAGACGCACGGGAAGAACACAACTGTGATAATTCATCGACAGTCAGTCGGATCTTATTGGATCAGTGAAGAGACAAATCGTTACCTGGGAAGTATTGAGCTAGGTCGTCCAGCGTCCGGACGTCGTGAAGGAGTCGGAAGTCGACCCACCTAGTATTGCGATCTTCCGGCGGGCGATAGAACTCGGTCAGCAGCGACAGCAGAGCCTGGTCCATGGGTGTGAGTACGCCGAGAAAGAAGTGCATGCACGTCGAGATCTGCTCCACAAGATCCTGCGCTGTACCCAGCCTCGACGGACGCGGAATATCGTCGGTGGACGCGATCTCGGCGTCCGTCTGGTCGACAGCTGCATCGGCGGCCGCGTGAGCCAACTGCGTAGCGTGATGTGCTTTAGCAGCGGCAATACAGACACGCATGAGCTGCAGAGAGCAACGTCGAGTCACACTGGTCAGTCTATAATCATACCAAACTCGACGTGCGTGAGAGAGCGCACCTGCGTTGGCGTCATTGTACACAGCGAAAAGCTCAGTGCCAGGAATTGGCCCACGTCCCAACGCTGGCTTTTACCTCGATGTGTCAGAGTACCACTGATTGGAAGCAAAGCATCAGTGAGTGGGGTCGCACGCAAGTTCCAGGCGCGCAGGAGCTCGGGGCGAGACAAGCTGGCGCGCCGGAGAAAGTCGAGGTTGGTGAAGCACCGGAAGAAGGCCTTGCGCTGCGTCAGCGAGAAATGCAGCGCGTCCCACAAATCGACGAGGTCCGCGATCTCTTCTGCGAGCAGTCGGTCGCGGTAGTAGTCGTTCTTGACGAGCCGAGCCTTGGAGAACGCGCGGCGCTCGTCGGTGTGGCGTTCGCCGACGATGAAGGCCAAGCAGAAGCGCAGGCCGTTCCACACGAGCCGTAGACACAGGAGGCGCGCAAGGAAAACGCCGACACGGCGGAGAACGCGCAGCGCCTGCGAGTGCTTGAACGCTTGCCATTGCCAACCTGTCCATCGCTGCAGCCTCTCCAACGACGGCCGATTGCGGGCATCGTCATGCATGCTCGCATGTGGCGCTGGTCACGACACGACCGACGGACCCGAAAGGTCGTGGACGATATCCGTTAGAACTCGCCGTTGGTGGTGTTCCTTCCGTATCACCGGCATGTCGTGCGCTTTGTTCATCGCCACCATTGCGCAGAGGAAGGATTGAGAACTTGGGACAGCTTGAAATGGATGCGAGATTTGGCTTCCACTTGGATTGCGGTTGCGACGCCCCACTCAGAAAAGAAGCGGCTTGGCATTGGTTTGATGGGTGTCCCAAGAATCACGTTGACGATCCTTCTGAGAGGTATTCCATTTTGACAGGTAGTGGTGTATTCTTGTATGGCACATGTGCTTGCTTGTTCTTGAAGGATATCTTGTTTCCCAGGTTGGAAGCCGCTGCCATCTGCTCGACACATGCTGTGATGGGAATTCAATCGTCCATCGCGATCGGATGACGGCGACGACAGCAACGCATTATTCAAAACACCACGCCCGACGCACAACCTTCTTACGCATTCGTCTCGCAACGCCGCCCTATGCCTTCCCTCACCAAGATGTCGCTCTTCCTGCTCGTTGTGGCCCTCTTGGCGATCGCCAACGCTCAGGAGCCAACGCCAACGCCAAGCGGATCCCCAGCAGGTTCCTCGCCAGCACCTTCGTCGGTCGCGCCATCGACGACGCCGGCTTCGTCCACGAGCAACGCGCCGGCTGCGACCAAGCCAGCTGCCGGAAGTGGCAACGGAACCGCGCTCTCGGGCTGTGAGCTGTGCCGTGACAAGCGCGACTGCAGCAAGGCCAACAGGGGCAGCCCAGGCCAGTACTGCTACGATTGGCTCGACCAGGGCAGTGCTGCGAAGCGCCATGCGTGCTGCTGCCCGGCCGAAGCCGTGTGCAGGGTTGCCACGACGAATTATGAGTGCAAGTGCGACCACAAGAAAACCAGCAAGCCCAAGAAGTCGGCAAGCAGCAGTGTCGTCGTGGTGTCCACGACCGGCGTCGCCATTGCCAGCCTCATCGCGGCGACGAATCTGTGAGATCGAGACTGAGGTTTCGACTGTTTCTAGGTATATCAATCTGTACCGATAATACACCTTCGGCGTGTTGTACCAAACGCGTTTGGTGACGAAAGGTCGTGAACATCGGGCAGTGGATGCATCGATCGATCAAGCGATTGCTCGACGATGGACGGCTTTGATTTGTCGCGGCAGGGCATTGCGCAGCTCACGCAGGTGTCGGATGAGATCGTCGCACAGCTGGAGCAGCACACGACGGGCTATGCGCTCACTCTGGCTGAGAACCGCCTCACGCAGCTGCACGGCCTTCAAGTCTTCCAGCACGTCGTTCGCGTGCGTGCGACTGTGTTTGTACGCGTGGTTCTCGCATGACCTAACCTGTGTCTCTCTGTGTTGTAGCTGGACGTGTCGGACAATCGGTTGATGACCTTGGAGGGCATACAAGCACTGCGATGTCTCGAGAATCTGAGCGCTGCCCGCAACAGCCTCACGTCGATCGACGCCCTGCACGTACTACGTGGTCTCAAACGCCTCGACGTGTCGGAAAACAATCTAGACTCCCTTGACGCCATAGCATCGCTGCCATCGCTCGTGTCCATCGATGCGTCGTACAACAACTTGAGCAGATGGCCTGACCTGGGCAAACTGGTTAACTTGGAGGTGAGCTGAAAATCGTGAGCGGTCTCCTGGTTTGCTGATCTCTCACTCAACGCAACCATGCCTTGGACTTATCCAGCAATCTTCTCAGTTCACCAGCGCCACACGTGATTCCTCGTCTCTTTCCGGCTAATCTTCGACGCTTTGCTGCAGCCAATAACCAGATGAGAGAGGTGTGCTTCAACCCATTCGGGAATGACTCAGGCCTTGAGAACTGACTGGTCAAATGGGCTGCAGATTTGTGGTATTGGCACGCTGGGACTGCACGCCCATGAATTGTCCCATTTCGACGTGGATGGGAATCCGATCGTTGCGCAGCTAGTGCGAAGTGGAGGCTCCCTTTCACCGTTACTGTGCAATGTGTTCCTGCAAGTACGAGACCCCAAGATCGTAGCGAGTGACCATGTGCTTCCCAATAACGCTCGTGCCGAGCTAGAAAGCGCACTTGTTCGCGGTGACGAGCAAGCTGTGCTGCTGTTTCTCCGGCACACAGTGCCGCGAGGGCCCCCGACTCTGACAACGGTTGCAATCGCTTCGCCGTATCCAGCACCAGAGGCATTCAAAGTCGAGGAGTTATCGCACCCCGATGTCACCAACATGAGCAAAGAACTCCCCGGTGATGCCAATGGCAGGGTGTTTGATGCTGCAAACAAGTCGAACGGGACCCTCCCTGTCTCGAGCGCTGCTGCCGCCACTTTATCCAAAGAAAACAAAATGGCGATGTGGAAGCAATTGCTGGAACGACGCAAAGCTGAACAAGCCAAGCCTACTGTTACTACTGCTCACGACGAGCTCTCTGTACAACCGCTGCAACCCCACGCAGGCATGCCGCCGCCAATCCCGGTTGCCTCGATTGTCCGCACTTCCGTGGACAGAGAGAGCCCGCCTTCATATCTGCCAGCGCCAGCCAATTCCATGACTGCCGCCGAGTCAAAAGCGACTGCTTTACCCACGCTTCCTGCACCTACCGTGACTACTACTCTTGCAAAGGATGTTCAGCCCCTCGACGAATCCAACTCGACGCAAGAACTCGCTGCGCAAGTTCAATGGCTCAACGAGCAAACGCTTGCGATGCGCAAGTACGTCAAGGTGAGTACGAAAGTGGTGGAGTTGCTGATAAATCAACTCATATTGATGGCTCGCGTCTTATAGGTCTGGGTAAAGCGCGAAAAGGTGGTGCGCCAGTCTGCCGTGCGTCATATCGCCAAGTGGTTCAGACGATGCCAGCTTCGCCGGGCTATATTGCGTCGGGTGCAGCACCGAAGACTGGAATGGTACAAGATGTATAGTATTGACAAGTGCGGAGTGTCGATATCAACACAGTCCACGAGCAAGGGTGACGCTGTCAACGCCATATCACAAGCAACAAGGTTGCTGCAGCGAATCGCTCGGGGATGGCTTGTTCGTTATCGGGTCAAGCGGTGGCGGGCTGTCAATCGCGCTGCTCTCGTGCTTCAGCGCCGATGGCGAGCATTCTGCTCATGGCGAGATGAAATCGTTCAGCGCTTCAGCCCCGCAAATTCTTACAAGGCGTCCACATGGGCTGAACGCGTGGCTGTGACCAGGCTGGCGCTGGAGCTCCATCAAACCCGACGCGTTTGCTTTGCGCAGACCAAAGCTATCGAACAGATGTGGGAAGAAATGGCGCAACTCAAGCGATTCTACGCTATCTACGCGAACCGAGCAGCCCGAGTAATTCAGGTGAGCTTATTAACAGCTATCCGTCGTTTGAGTAGATCTGAATGTGGTGTGAGCAGGCGTCGTGGCGAAGGAGAAAGTTGATTCGATCTCGGGAAGGCGACATGCCACAGCACCTTCTCGACTCTGAAACGCGAGCACTCACTCTGGTCACGCTCAGTCGAACGGTACAGGACCAAGCAAGAACGATTCAAGATCTGCAAGAGCAGCTTGAGGATGTTTGTGCACTGATGCGGCAACTACTCCCTCAACCAAATGAATCGTCCATTTAGACTGGTAGAGCCGTATGTCCTCCAACGTGATTCTATAGAACGCGTCACACGTGGAAGCGGTCAACTCGAAGAGTTAATCACACAGTCATTATATCGACAAATTCGTGATGATCCACGTGCGTTAAAAAGCGTCGATTAACAAAGGAGGAATAAATTCGATTCTTGCTACGAAGTCCACTTGTGTTAAAAATGGCAACCCGCAAAATCAAGTGTCGCATCAAGAACTAGAGAGTCAAATGAGGGATGCACATGCACGTTTTGAACGACTCTTGACAGTTCAGGGTGACGAGATGAAGCTTGGCGATCCACCAAGGTACTCAGGCAAATTGGATTTTTCAAACACAAGAGTACTACCAAGCCGAGCGCAAACTATTTGAGGAAGATTCGGTCACGTTCGTCATTCTGATTTCAAACAATCCTGGGAAAGCAGTCCTAAATTGGTACCGAGACTTTTCGGGTTACTGTGAATCCGAAGGTATCAACAAGACATAGCGATTGTTTCTTTCCCATCATCGAGCCGGATTCAGACCAAAGGATTTCGAGTACAACTTGCGAGAACGTTTGTTCAAGTTGCGCCAGACTCAATCCATCACTGATTATGTACATTGCCGATTTTTAGAATTTGCTTTGTCAGACTGGGATTCCAATCTCTGAGCTAAAAACAGGTTCTACTTTCAAAATGGGTTTCCCTCCGAGACAGCGATAAAGATCAACGAAGAGAGCCCACGTCTGCTTCAATATGCATTTTCGATCGCAACCAACTTGCGCAGTATGCCCTAAGAAGAATTCTGACCAATTTCCGCCCAGAAACGCGCCAAGTGGAAAGACACCATCCAAGGATAAGTCGGACCATTCCGATAAGTCTAAGAATTGGAAGAAGGCAGCTGTATGCGATAAGTGTGGAACCAAAGGTCACGTTGCAGCAGAATGTAAGACCGATAACAAGGAGATTCAAATGACCAGTGGAAGTTGCAACGCCCAAGTCAACCACCTTGTCGAAAAATTAGTGGCAATCGTTGTCGGCGCCAAAGCGCCGAGCGCAAGATTTTGAACCACTATCGACATTTTGAGCATCAAGGTCAATTCAGACATACGAAGTTGATCTTGGAAAAGAAGTTTCGCAAAGAATTGCGAGGGATCAAAGGTGATAGGAAAGGTTTTATCATCAACCCGCACCATTCCGAGGAGGCTGAGCGTTTCAAGCATCAAGGATGGGAATCACTGAAGTCTAATCCCACCTATGAAGTTTTGCTCAAGTACAAATACATTGTGTTTCGTGATTCACTTCCGAATTCGACACCGCCTATTCGTGAAGGCATCGAACATGAGATCCACCTGAAGCCTGGAACTCCTCCCATTTCCGTGCGTCAATGGCGACAGAGTCCAGAACAAAGCAAAGAGATCATTGCATGGACAAAGGAGATGGTCAAGGCAGGTGCCATTCGACCCAGTACCTCGCTTTTTGTGCGTTTTGTGTTAAGAAACCCGTTGGTTGGCGGATGGTGCACGACTATCGACAATTGAACAACGCGACGATCTTGCCTGCATCCCGATGCCTCGCAAGGAAGACACTTTCGACGCGATGGCCGGTAGCTAGTATTTTCGTGTATGGACTCTTTAATGGGCTACTACCAAGTCAAGCTGAGGGTCTTCTGTCGAGGCAACTTAAGTTCACTGACTCTTGTTCCGGCGGTGACGACACGCATCCTCAGCACTGGAATTGCCTGCAGGCACCAACATGACATCCCACCAGTCATCGCGACAGTCGAAAGAGCTTGGGCGTTGCCGCGCCCACTGTCGCTTGACTTCAGCGGCTCGACATTTAAATACGGTGGTGGCTCGCAACACGCCAATCAACAGCTTCTTGCTCACTTCCATGATCGCAGTGAGACGCTTTCTTTCTTTGGCATCCCGACGACGACGAAAATGTGTGCGCCGACCACGCAACTCTTGATAGACTTCCGCGAGCTTACGGCGAAATGCATCTCGTGATCGTGGTCTTTCTGTCAGACCCTGCTCACCATCATAAATTAGGAACTCTTCATACGTCCGCTGGTCATTCGATCTCCGTCCTCTGATCAACTTCCGCATGATATCCAGCTCCACCGTCTGCCAATACGCACTGGGCATCCGTTTTCGGGAACCTGACGATCCTGCATCATCCTCGTCCTCGGTGGACTTCGCTCCTCCTGTCTTCTCAGATGCTGTCACCGCCATCACGACTTCCGCCGTTGTTGCACTTGAAACAATCCGTTCATATTTTCGTTGCACTGTGGTCTTGTGCCGGAAAGGCCATGTACGTTCTCCTTTCCGACGATGCAGTTCGCGAGTATTTTTATTCCATGACCAACTGCTGTGTAGTCCAACAAATCCGCTTCCTCTTTGTCCCATCCTGGTTGATTAATGGGGAACAGGTCGAGATGCGCATGCATCATGCGCAGAACTCTCAGGCCTTCATTCACCGTTCCAGCATCCTGCATTGCGACCGCACCTGCACAGTCACTTCGTCATCGCCATCCTCGTTGGGCATCATTCTCATGGCGGCTTACGGGTTTCTTCGCACCACCAACTGCTCTCGGCAAGTTACTGTGCCTCATTCATCATCAGCACGGGTGTCAGAATGCTCAACAGCTGCTCGTGCTGACCTCAGACCCGAGACGACGGTTTCCCAACAACACTCATCACTGCTTGCGCTGGCTCCAGTTCCGCTGACAACCTCTTCCAGCACACTCATCATTGCTCGCACTGGCTGTCCTTTTTGTAGAATTGAGGTATCGCGAGGCCATATTTTCATGGCCAAAATATCCAGGAATCGCGAGACTTTAATGGATAGCTGGCCGTTGGTCGCTCGTGTTCGGTTACGCCTTCGGGTTTCTTTGTCATTTATCCGTGTTCAGTCGGGAGAGGGGGGATGGAATCTGACCGCACAAGCACACCTGCTTCCATCCACGCCCTTATTCTCACACGCTGGACCCACCCGTACAAAACTGGGCGTGGAAAACACAGCACGTAGCTTCTTCATTCCTCGATGCCCAACTCCGAAACTGTGCATGCACTCCCAGTGGCGGCTTGATACTGATGCTTCACCCCACGACGGCGACAATGCTTCAAGCTCCTCGCTTCCACTTGGCTCGATCATATTTGAATCGACGCTTGATCATGCACAAGCTCTCGCGGCCATTGCGTCGAATTCGGCTCCACTGGTGGCGTCAAAAGTGCCACCCTGGCGTGCTACTTGTCCGGCATCAACCACTTCTTCACTGCGCATGGCCTCGACTTTCCTACCCGACATCCCCAAATTCTCAAGTATGGCCCGCTCCGATCGTCCCCATCAGTCCAAATCTGCGGTGTTCGTTGATCTCCTCCTGGCCTGCCGTGCCCGACTTGACCTCACCACACCCCATGACCAAGCACTGTGTGTGTGTGGGGGGGGGGGGGGGGCGCTGCCGTTCTACTTTCTCCTCCGTAGATCCGAGATTACTGCTGCGGCAAATGGCCAATTTAATTGGTTTGCCATGAAGGCAAACAAGATTCATCTCGCGGATAAGGATGGATTGCCAACTTCCCAAGTCGGTGCTGATCATGCTTGCCTGTTCCAAGACCAACCAACGAGACCCTCCTGTCTCAAGACTCGTCCACCAATCTGGGGATCCAGCTCTATGTCCCGTGGTTGGCGCCTTCCTTCTCCTCAAGACCCACGGCTCGCTCGCTCCGAACTCCCCTGCAGCGGTGTATGAAACTAGCCTAGTCCATTCCAGCAGCGTCACAGCGACACACATGACCATCATCATCCGCCTTGAAGCCGGTGATATCGGTCAAGAACCCTCGGAGTTCTCCTCACACTCTCTGCGCGCCGGCGATGCAACACCCATGTACAAGTCCGGCGTCGATACCCTCACAATCCAATTCCACTGACGTTGGTCATAGGAAGCGATCAAGTCATACACTCGCTTCTGTGACGAATCAGTCAGCTCCGTCGCACAGAGCATAATATCCAGAGCCACTAGGGTCACGCCACTACACGCACTTCAATTAAAGCTTACGCGGCAAAGAAAATATCGGGGGTTCCGCCCTCGTTATCTCGGCCGGCGCCACTAAGCTTTCCTAGTTGTGTGTGTAATATACGTTGGTCCCAATTCCGTTGTGTTTGTGGTAAACAGTGCTTTTAACCATGGTTGCTAAAATCCATTCGCACCATTAGATCCTCTCAGAAGGACAAGGACCCCAAACCGACAGGTTCGTTGGGCGTTGAACTCCGCGCCACTTGTCCCTTCGCTCTGCTTGCCAAATCGAGCGAGCATTCATCTGCCAATGCTCCATTGGGCACGAAATATGCTTCCCAACCACTTCCTAACGACCGTTCTTTCTCAAAATACAAGCGGACCGCTTGTATTTTGAGAGCTAGAGCAGTCTCGAGGGTGCTGTGGTTGCTGCACCATTTGGGGTTGTTTTGTCAAGGTGCCCGCACTCACGACCTCCGTGTTGGACGTGCACATGATCAGCCGCTGGAATCGACAGCATAATTCTGCCTGTGGTGCGTGGTTCAAACGAGTGCAGGATCACCGCACGACCGTATTTGATTCCCGCTGTCGATTGTCGTGGCTCCGTATTCTCAGCTCTGTTTTAACCTATGCCATGCTGTGCTCCGATGTGGCGCGTTCCGGTATCGCGATCTCCACCACATCTCTGCGAGAATTCACGTTCATCGAGCCAAGTCAATTGCTCATGGTGGGGCCATGGTCGTACCCGGTCATACAAATTCGTCGCAACGAGACTACTGAGAACCTGACGGTGCATGCATGGCCGTACAAGCTCGACACTACTTCGATCTCATGGCGATCGCTGGCGAATATTCTCAACTTGACGAGCTTTCCAGAATGCATACAGTATCACAGCGACTGTCCGACGAGCCCTGACAAAAATCCGGGTGGTGCGCTGTCTACCGAAGAATTGTTTGCAATGATGGATTCCTTGGTGAGTACTACTGCTACATACGGCCAGCAGCTAGTGCGCCATCGCCA
This sequence comes from Lagenidium giganteum, assembly GCA_002286825.1. NCBI lineage: Eukaryota > Oomycota > Peronosporomycetes > Pythiales > Pythiaceae > Lagenidium > Lagenidium giganteum. The sequence continues at coordinate 63,498 of NSDO01000279.1, forward strand.
TCTCGGTCCCGTCGGTGTCGCCATTCGTTGCAAAGCATTGTACATCGACCACGTCTACGATTTGCTATTGCCACAAGTTTTCATGGTCCCATGGCGTCGCACGAACCAGGCGATCTACTACAACCCAGACCTTCTCAAACGTCGACGATTTTCCATCTGTGCCACCAAGGGACCACGTCCGCTGTTCTGCGACGACCTCAACACCAACTACAAGCGAGTGTGCGTGCACCCATACATGTGTAGGACAGGCGTCGTGTGGCAAGACATCCGCAGCAGGTATCACGCACTACAGGCGCAGTTCCCGGATCACCATATCGACTTGACTCTGGTGACAAGTGCAGAAGACACAGAGCTCAATAGTGGCGGGATCGTGTTTGAAGGCTATCGCGACTTTGACATGACCACCATTATGCGGGTTCTGACTTGCCCGTCAGCGATTGGCGTCGGTCCGGTTGACATCACCGCTTGTACGACAGAGGTCGTCGATGAGCATCGCTACGAAGGCACAGTGTTCTTGACCGACTTGTTGCCGTGGTACAACTGTATTGTTCTACTACGTGGCACTGCTCAGGTGTACTTCTGGCTGCGTTTGGCGCTCTTGTTTGGTGGTTGCTACGCCGCAAGACGCGCTGAAGAGGCGTTCAAAGACAAGAACGTCGCAACGGTGCTTCGCGCAGCGATACGAACAACAGCGAGAATGCCATGCCAAGGAATCGTATACGGTAGTCCGTTTCCAGTAGCGTGCTATGTGCTGGCATATCTGATGGACGCGCCATTCATTCATCACGTGACGCACCTCAAATTTGTGAGTATCAACGACGCCACGTTCGATTACAGCTTTTGGGACGTGGTGCAATTCACGTCGGTACTGATGCGGAACGTGTGGTTATTGGGCATGAGTCTGCAGCTGCTGGTGTGGTTGCAAACAGTGCGAGGATGGTGTCCGACGCTTGGTGTCTACGGCATCCCAAAGTACTCACTAGGTGTGGTGTCGGCTTGCTCGATCTGGTCTTACTATGTGTCCAAATCGTTCCGCAGCACAGACATCTCCGATGTCGTCGAGATGCCCGCCAACATTCGCTCAGCCGGAACCGTTCGATCTGCTATCAGCAATGGAGGCGCTGGTAGTATCCTGCTGGGGGGCGTATGGATCGATCTTCGATGCTTGGCTTTTCTAGGCGTCGCTGGTGTTGTCCTAGTTCGTTCGTGTCAATTACTGTGGTGGCTCCCACGCCGACGTCGGCGTCGTAGAGGAACCGTCGCGTCCCAAACGCCGGTGTCATTCGCTGCTGGTGAGCTGTGGTCGGTCGTTGCTTTCAGCATTTGTTGGTCCGCGAACGTCTTCCCTCGCGAGCGACAAGTGGGCTCATTGCTATCGCGGTTAACTTCGCGGATCCTGCCAAGTCGCGCCAATAATCGCGTGGGCGAGTCCCCAGGTCCCTCTGCCGCTGACTGGCGCCGAAATGCAGCGCGCTCCAGTTCAAGAGACCGAATCAAGTCGTGGGGGACGGAGCTCAGCAACGTGCATTGTCGCAGTGACGATGGCCACGCGGTGGTTGCGTTCATGAATTTGTTTGCAATGACTGATCCCATCGCACTGTTGCGACTGCGATGTGGTGCTGGCTATCGAATCGTAGTGCTGCGTCATCGAGAGACCAAGCAAATGTGTTGCGTTCCTGAAGGACAATTCCGCAAAGCGGTGGCAGGCAACGTCCCGTGAGAATGCATGGAGGTAGTCCAGCGAGTCAACTCTAATGACATGACTTGGTCCGAGCTGCTGCATTGTGGATGAGGATGTGGTGCCGGAGAACACGACAAAGCATGAGTAAGCGCAAGCGGCGCTCCATCAGGGATTGCTGAATTAAATATGAATTCTTGCAATCTAGGTTGCAATGGCTGAATCTTCTTGACGATTAAGATGGCTGGACGAGCTCGCAGATGACCCGGACGAAGACACGCCCGACATATCCATTCGTCGTTCTTTGTCCCGCCGCGATGATGCGGACGATCCACGTGAATTTCGCAGTTCCTGAATCATTTTATCGCGCTGAGAACCATAGCACGTCAGTTGAAGCAGCAATGATGTCGGAGCAGAAAAGGGAATTTCAAACCTGTTCGATCTCTTTCTCGTACTTAGCAGCAAACTTCTTGAATTTGCTGCGCGAACGCTCCAGGTGCTACAAACAACGACAGTCAGGATATGAACTTGCGCCAAACATCACGAAGCATTTCACTCACTCGAATCGTGTCGTCTTGGTTCGCCAAGCGATCTTCCAATTCTTTGCACTTCCGTTGTGCATCTTGAAGCGCACGAATTGGCAAAATAGATGAAGTAGATGCATCTCCGGAAACACCGTCTGGGGAAGCGTTCCCAGTGCTAGACGGCGCACTCGACCGATTGGAACGGGCGTCGTTCTTCACACTCGAAGCTAGAGATTGTGGAGTGTTACTATGATTGGACGGTGTTCGCATCAGTTCGGTCATGTCCATCGCAGGTGACGTCACGAGGCGCTGGTGAGCTGCACGAATCTCGTCTGCCATCGCTTCACGTTGTTCTTCAAGATGCGCGATCACCGTGTCGTTTGCTGCAAGCTTTTGCCGCAGCGTGGCGACCAAATCTTCCAAACTGCGCCGCTGCGTCTGCTCCGCATTCACCTTGTCACGAAGTGTCTTCAGTTCAAACTTGCTGTTGCTGAGCTTTGCTTCCAAATGAACAATGCGCTGCGAGACGGCAGCGCGCTGAGCTTCCACACCATATCGCTGGGCTGAGATTTCGGTTGCTACACTCTTTTGCTGCTCCAGCTCATCTCGCAACTGCTGGTGCTTGTACTCTGATTCGTCCAACTGCTCTTCACTTTGACGTAGCTTCTCTGTCAAGAAGCTCACCTGTTCCCGGTATGTTGCTGATTCGGTCGTGAGCGTGTCAATCTTTTGCTGAAGGCTAGCTTTTGTCTTCTCCAGTGTCTCGATCGTTTTCCGCAAATGTTCGTTCGCACTCGTCAATTCGTCGTGTAATTCACTGACTTCCGTGCGTGATTCTTGTAGCTTTTGGTGCTCCTGAACCAGTGATCGATAAGTGTGACGAAGATCATCGAGCTCAATTTGCAGGCTGTCACGGGTGCGTTCCAGTTCATGACTGTTTTGCTTGAAATGCTGAACAGATTGGTCTTTTTTCTGCTGCGCAAATTGCAAGCGAGAACACTCCTCACTTAATGCTTGGTTCTCAATCGTCATGTTCTCCAGATCCTGTGTTAGGGCTCTCATTTCCACAGACATGATATCGTTGGTATGCCGCAAGCGCTCGATCTCGTCTTGAAACTTTGTGCACTCCGCTTGGATGCTGGCAAGTTGTTCATCTTTATCGTTCAGCTGTGCAATCGCGGCGGTCAGTCGTTGCTGAATGTCATTCTCAGACGACACTTTCGATTTCACATCTTCAAGCAGCTGCTTGTTCTTGTCCAAGAGCTCGTGGTAGCGCTCCGTAAGTAAATCGAGCTGGTTGTGAAATTCATCCTTTTCGTCGTCAAGAGACTTCGTCAATTTCTTCAACGATGTCAGCTCAGTGGACTTCAGCAGCAGCTCCTTTTCCAGCTTCGTGATTTTGACTTGCATATCCTCTTCTTGCAGATGCATTTGCTGGATGCGTTGCTGCATTTGCTTCAACTTGAAAGTCGTTTGCTCCTTGGAAGACTCTACTTGTTCGAGAAGCATTTTGTAATTCTCCACGGATTCGCTCTTCTCCGTTAACTCGCTTTCGTTATCTTTCATCGCAGATCGGAGCTGAGCCAACATCGCTTCAAGCGATTGGTTGTGTTGCCGCACTTGCAAGATTTCGTTTTGAGCCAAATCAAGTTGTCCTTGTGCTGAACGGTTGGCGACCTTCTCTTGCTCAAGCCTGCTCTCAGCCTGGAGTAGGGCGTTTTGCTTCAAGCTCATCTCATGTTGAATATGACCCAGCTTTTTCTGAAGCTCTTGAACAACGAGCTGAGTTGCCTTCGACGACGATTGCTCCGTCGTCAGCGACTGGGATTTCGTTTGTAGTTCATTGACAAGCTTCTCATACTCGTTCTGGTAATGATTGCTGGTTTGGCGCGCATTTCGCAACTCCACCAATGCATTTTCATAATTCTTTCTCAGCTCCACGTGGTCTTGCTCGGTGGTAGATTTCTGCTGTTCAAGGGTTAGTCGATCAGCTTGTGCTTGCTTATTCTGTTCTAGTAGCTTCCGCACTTGGGACTCGCTGTTTTCGATCGTACATTTCAAACCAGCATTCTCATCTCGTAGCTCTTCGATCCGACGCTTCAGCTCCAATAGTTCGTTCGCAAGCCGCACTTTTTGGGTTTCTGTCTTCTCTGCATGAATAACGATGACCTGTAACTCGGTATACTGGTCTTGGAGCTGGCGAAGTTGTTCACTCTTCTCCGACAGCTGGAGGCGATAACGCGCAACTTCGTCCTTCTTGGCTGTCAGCACTTGCTGAGCACCTTCCTCACTTTTCCGAATAAGCTCGACCTCCTCTTGCAGCCGGGATGCCTCCTGTTTTGCGTCATGAAGCGCTGCTTTTGTGGTCTGTAATTCTTCTTCAAGCTTCATCGTCTTCATCACCAACTCCTCTCGACTCTTCCGCAATTCTTGTCGCTCCTCCTCAAGCCACTTCTTCTCTTGTAGCATCAGTGCTTTAGCGCGACCACCGCGAGCATCTTCCGAATCAAGTTCCATTGCGCGCGTGTGAAGAGACTGAATCTTTTCGTTCAAACGCTGGAGTTCATTTTTCTGGATGGACACTGTATGATTTAGTGCTCGGCATTCGTCTTCCCGCTTCGTCAAGGCCTTGTCGATTGATCGCAGTTCACGATGAAGTGACGAGTTTTTCTCCATCTCCAATGTTTTCGCATCCACCGCTTGTCTGAGTGCTTCTCGCAGTGATTCCGCTTCCCTCGTGTGAGAATCCATCTTCCCTCTCACATCGACCAAGTCCATGTTTAATCTCTCATTTTTCGACGATAGCTCTTTCAGCTTTGCCTCTGCCTTCGATAAGTCACTCGACATCATGCGATTATGCGAATTGGCATGCGAAAGAGCATTCGTATACGACAGTTTGTCGTAATGAGTCGCCCGCAATGCGTCTTCAAGCCGATCTTTGTGGCGCTTGAGCTCAGCAACCTGATTTTCGAGATCCAAGAGTTTCTCAGCACTCGTTCCTGACGGAACGGGCTCCGTTGTGGGTTCCTGAATTCCCTCTGGCGACGAATCGCGTCGCTCGTCAGTGTTGCAGCAGCTATGCGCGGCTTCAAGCTCCTGAAACTTGGATTGAAGTGCTTTCAGCTCACTTGCGTACGCAGAGCTTGCATTCTCTGCCTCACTGCATCAGTCAGGATAAGCGACATCAGCCCCGTGACACGACTTTGTTGGCAGCAAGATGGCTACTTACATCAGGCGTTGGCCAAGGCGGTCGTTGCGACGAATCTGAGCATTCGCTTCTTTCAGCCGCAACTCGTACTTTGCCACCTGGGCGCTCAAGAAGTCCACTTGCGCTGACAGCTGTTCGAGTTGCAAGTCCGCCGCGCGCTGCAGGGCTTCCTTCTCGTATTTGCTGTCGGTTTCTCGCAGCATTTTCGCCGATTCATCGTCATCGTTGATGATACGCAGCGACAACTTGGACAATCGCTCAATCTCTTTCTCGCGATGCGCAATCTTGTCCACCAAGCTCTCGCATTCTGCCGCCAGCGTGCGATTCTCGGTGCTCAGCTCCTGCACTTTGTCTTCCAAGCTTGTGATCACTTCTCGGTCGGTTTTGTCCGTCGACACGCGATCCGTGGTTGGCTTGACCGCCGCAGCACTCAGGTGCCCGCCTTTCACTTCAATTCGCTGCGCAATCATCAAAAATCAGTGAGTCAACCGTGTGCGGATGCCATCCAATCGGGCTGTAAACTCTTCGTTACCGACGAGTTCAGCGCTCGTTGCGGATTCTTCGCGCCAGCGCCAGCACCAGCGGCGATGGCGCGCTCGAGCTGCCCTTGGAGCTTCACCATGTCTTGCTCCTTCTGCTGCAGCAACTGCGCCTGCTGGTTGCTGAGGAACTGCAGTCGCTTCACCTCATCGCGCAGCGTGTCCACTTGCACTTCGGACGCTTTCTCGCGCTCGCTGATCGACTCTTCCTGCTGAATAATCTCCAGATGCAACTACAAGCACCTCACAAAAGAATTGAGTCCTCACGCGACCGCCCAAGCCCGCTTCCGCGCGCATATTCATGCCCACATAACCACAACAACGTACGCTGTTGTTTTCGCGCGTGAGCTTGGCGTTCTCCTTGCGCAACGGCAGCAGAATCTGCGACAGCTCGAGCGCCTCGCGCTGCGCCTTCGCCAGCGCCTTCTCCAGCTTCTCCCGCGCGTCGCTGACGGTCAGGAAGTCGTTCAACAGGCGCTGCACGAGCGCCACGCTCTCGATGCCCACGGGCTGCACCCAGACAAAAACACAGAAAATCCGACTCAGAGGACCATCCACCGCCGCTCCATACGAGCCACAGACGCGCACACCTCGATGTACGACATGGAGCGCAGCTTCTCCTGCAGATCGCCATAGCTGCGCACGTCCACGGCGCTCGTCACGTCCTCGCCGAGCGGCATCGCGGCCGCCGCCGCCGTGGCCGGGCCCATGGCACGCAATTTTGATATTTTTTATGCATTTGGCATTCAAATCGGTGCCAGCGCGCCGAAAACCGGTATGACAAACCGGTTTTTTGCGAGTACATGACTTATGAGTCGCAAAAATGAGGGTTTTGTTGCATTCTTGCACGAATGGATGGTCAACGTGTTTGTCGATTGCGAGATTCCCCACACGAAGGACGCCTTTGCTACCAACACGTTTGTTCATGGATTTCTCACCCACATTGCAGCAGATCGCATGACACGCTGCTACGGCTGCTTTGTGGAACTGAGCAGATGGCACACAGCTGAGCTGCGTCTCTCTGCGGCGCAGGACAACGATGTCACAGCCGCGACCACAGCAAGGCCGGAACAATGTGTTGGGATCCGTCATAGCGAACAGGTTCATCAACGCAACAAGGGCGTGGCACTCTTCATCGCGAGCGTCCATGTCACAGAACTCCTGACGGACGAATGTGAGGCTTTGCTGGACGCTTCGGGAGGTGCGGGAGGCATTTCCAGTCTGCTTTTTGACGAAACGCTCTGCTGGGACGACGTCCCGTAGGTGCCGATAGCGCGAGATCGCTCGTCTGATGAACGACATGACAGCAGAACGATGGTCGTGGGGAAACACGCTGGGAGACCAGTAGACACTCAGCGCATTAACGGACCACAATTCGCCTGCGGAGAATGGAGCCGGTGTTCGGGACCATAGGACGCCACCGTGCTGGTCAAGCTGGTTGTGATCCAAGCGTAATCGACGAATCAATCGAAATAGAAACGCCACGACGACGCAGGCAGCGATCAAAGCAGGGATGCACTTGAGATCAACCCACACGCCATTGAGCAGAATGCTGCCAGTGCCACTAGGTATTGGTGATCGCCATTCGGTCTGCGCCCGCCGAGCGGATGTCTATTGGTAGCTCAACTAGGTCTGATATGTTTGTGTTGCGGAACGATTTCTGGGTGTAGTGCGACATGATGGATAGCACTGACAAAGCAGCGAGGAAATACTTTGGCAAACCGAGGACGCCGTGAGTCGGACACCATTCTCCCCAATTTTGAGCCCACACAATCGCTTGGAGGCACAAGCTCAGCACCCACACGTTGCACATCAGCAACGCCGACACCTGGCCGATCTCGATGATGCTGAAGGTCAACACGGCTCTATCACCCGACCTCAATCTGATCGAGAACCTCTGGGGCATCCTCACGCAGCAAGTCTACGCGAATGGAAGGCAATACGACCCGATTGAAGACATGAAAATCGCGATTTCTCAAGTCATGGAATGATATCTCGCACGATACACTTGAAGGCCTTGTCCGATCGATGCGGAAACGTTGTGTAGAGGTCATTCGCGCTCGGGGAGCAAATATTTCATATGAAACGAAAATCAACATAATCGTAATATCACTTTGGAGATATGGCGGATTGAAGGCCAGTCACCAGCCAACCGCCCAGAGTTCAGCTTTTCAAGAGAGCAAAAACCCATTGTGAGTCTCCAACAGTCGCTTGTTTCATACAGCTGACTGCTGTTGTGGAATCGCTGCTTAGTGGACACAGCAACCATGATGCCGGAGCGCCGAGCAATTACTTCGCCTGAAGACGGCGAGGGCGACGAATCCGGCAGCGACCTGGACGCCGCAAGCGACTTCGATGCTCCATTCAACCCGTTGACGATGCAAGTGATGATGACGCATCGGATTCTGATGACAGCAGTGCGGAAACCGGAGAAGCTAAGGCTAAGCATACACCTGGGGAATCAACTCAAACTGACTGTACCAAAAACACATTTCACATGGCATGCCAGCAATGTACCAAAAACACATTTCACACAAAAGTGTAGTTGACCGCCACCAGAACCCGAAACGACGCAGCGGCGTGGTGCTCATGGCGCCGACGACATGAAGACGAAAGAGACGCTGCAGCTGCGGCACCAGCTCTGTTGCAACGGCATCGAGGTCCGTGGCGCCACGTACGACGCCCAGCGCCACCATGTGCTCACTTACGACACGGCGCGCGCCGCCACGCACATGCTCCGCCTGTTCTCGCTGCGGCGCGAGCTCAAGAGCGCGCCGCTGTTTGACGACTCGAATCCGCCGCCGCCGTTGGTGCCAGCGCTGCTGCAGCAGCATCAGGAGTTGCAGGACATTGACACCGACACCTTGGTCGTCCACATCCATTTCATCGAGCTCATGTACGCCGCCAACGTTGACGTGTACGTGTGCGTGTACGCGGCGCAGTCGCTGCCGGCGGCGGCGCCCAAGAAACTGCTACATGCGGACCACGCGTCGCACAATGTGCTCTTTCTGGAACCAGCGTCGCTCAAGAAGCTCGTGGGGTACCCGGGGTCGCAGCCCACGGCGCTGCGCTGCGTCTGGTACGACGACGTGTCGTCGCGCTTGGTGCTGGCGTCCAAGATCAAGCAGAACCTGCCCGACGATCGACCAGACATCGCCAAGACCATGGCCATGGCGTTGCCCGTGCAGGGCGCGGTCAGTGTGTTGCGCATGGTCAAGCGCTTCTTCCGCAGCTCACACGCGCAAGGTGCCAGCGCAAACAACGTCACGCGAACGATGCTGAGTATCGAGAAGGCGCAGGCGCCGATGATCCACGCAGACGCATTGGACCTCATGTGTGGGTCGCAACACTTGCGGTCGCTGTTCGGTGCAGGAACAGCTGTGCAGGGCAACGCCATGCGGATGGAGCACTTCATCATGGAATGGAGACAGAATAATGACCAGAAGGACCTGGTGCCAGTCCGACGTTCGACCTGCACGGAAGCCATTACGGCCATGGCAACGACCGAACACGGCCAGTGGTTGCTCTCGGGCCATCGCAATGGCGCCATTCGCATTTGGGATACATCGCAGATGCTGGTCGTGTCGGCATTGACACCCCCAGTGCTGACCCGTCCGACCATCATTGATTCCATCTCGATCACGCGCGTGACAACGACCGCGGCATCGAGCACTGAGGAAGAGGAGACGATGGTGTTCACGACGGATCGCACGTCGGGGACAGTCAAGCACTGGAGGTTTTGTTATGCACCAAAGACGAGCAGTGCCACGGAGCCAGCGGGTGAGCTGAAGCACCCGCCGTTGCTCGAATTTGCTGGATCGTACCAGACAAACTCTCATCTCGAATTGGACGCCCCACAGATCACCAAACCCATCAAGCAACGTGCTTCGCAGACGTTTGCGCTCTGTGTCTCGGTCGACATGGGCATGTTCCTGGAGAACATGTTGCTGGTGCTTCAGGCCGACATCATCCACGTGCTCAAAGTGCAGTGTATCGTGCAGGTGCTACATACGACGAGTGAGAGTGAGACCGTGAGCAATATTCGCATGTTGGAGCACCAAGGCGACCGCAGCGTGCTATGCGTCGGTACGAACCAGCTTAGTTCGATCCACATCGTGTCGTTGTACCCATCACCGGGGCAAGAGCTACTCGGCAGTCCGTTCCTGCTTGTCCCCCCACCAGATCAAGGCTCGAGCATCGTGTCCAGTCTCGAAACGTTCCAGGTCAACAAAATGCAGTATGCGGTGTTTGGTTGGAGCACAGGCAGCGTTGAGGTGCATGCGGTGTTCCCCGAGTGTCGGCGCTTGCTGTTGCTGCAAGACTCGCAGGTGAACGAACAAATCACAGCGTTAATGGTCGTGACCGAGGCGATCCTGGTCAAAAAGTCAGCGCCGTCATTGCCGAAGGAGAGTGGTGCTAAGACTGGGCACGAGTGGGGAGGGCTGTTGACGAACAAGAAGCCTGTTGAGGCGCAGGAGCCAGCAACACCTGTGAACGAGAAGGCGTGCAGCTGGAGCGTCTCTGTGTTTGCAGGCACCGCAGATGGTCAAATCATTGCGTGGAAATCGCCCATCGAGGCAGAGATGGTCGCTAAGTACGTCTTGCACGCCACATCTCGGAATTGCACCGCTCATTCGACGCATATCGTGCAGTTGCGGGCCGTGGCAAACAGCAAAGGCGAGTCAATTATGCTTTCATTGGGAGCAGATGGGATGCTCAAGTGCTGGATCATCCCGACGATGACACTGGCAAGTCACCTGAACACGGCCAGTGGGGCTCACATGAGCATGCTGACGTGCATGGAAGTGATGGAAGACTACATCGTGACAGGCTACGACGCTGGAACTCTTGCGGTGTGGCACTTTGACAAAGACAAACTCACGTTCAACGAATTGACTGTATCAAGTAGTCACGAGCGACGAGTGTCTCGAATAGCTCCGCTGGTGTCGGAGCCCCGGAATCCAAATGTGCTCGAGTTCTTGACCTGCTCGCTCGACATGAACGTCATTATGTGGGTGATTGCTGAAGGTTCTGTAAAGGAAAAGCGATATTTCGAGGTGGGGTCCCCGATCGTCGACGTCTTTGTCTATCGCAACCACGCCGTAATTGGGCTGCCGCACGAGTTGTGTCAGTTTGCGTTCAACGCACGCTCGATTCTTCAGGTCAGCAACCAAGCCGATACGTCTACCCCGCGCACTGCCACGACCGACTCCGATCACTTACAGACTACCAGGGAGCTGGAACTGTTCGACAACGCTCATTCCACGGATCCAGACAGCTCCCTGACCGATAGCGGTCGACTGAGCGACCGATTAAATTCAGCTCAAGATGATGTTATCAACATCCCCACAGCACGTCCGAGTGGATTTGGCTCACGTACGAGGACAACAAGTGGACCAACAGGTTTGATGACCGCTGGCAGCTTGCGAGGGTGGAAGACGGACGCGACGAGTGAGAATCCACTGGACCGTGAAGTGATGCGCGCTTATCTGCATCAATACGCGTCTTCTTTTGGCACCAATGACAGCATTCCAGCGGAAAGTCTCTCGACATTTTTGACTCTGCATCATCTGCATCTGGTGAAAAGATCGTCGTTCAAGATTCGCAAATGCCTTCGAACGCTCAAGATTGATCCCAAGTCCCAACTGACTGTGGACGAAGCGTGTACAGTGCTAGTACATGTGCAGGCTTCATCTGTTGCTGCTCCAGAGGAGGAGAATGCCAAAGAAAAGACCAACAAACGGCGAATCGTCTCTACGGCATCACACGACCCAACTGAACCCCCTGTCACGAAAGTGGTGGTCCCGAAGCTAGTCCGGCCAACGCTGAAGCACCACGCACGGCGTGCCACCGTGACGTACAACATCATGGGAGAGAAGAGCATCAAATGGGCCACAGATGGGCTAGTAGCCGAGTCAGAGCAGCCACCTTCGAACCAAACGCCTGAAGATATCGCAGCAGCAGGGACTACCAGTGAGGGAACAGAAGCGTCCATTGCCGTTCACATGGAGCATCTCAGTCCGAAGTCCGAGCGGCGTCAATCCACGCGACGAAGACACCGAACCAAGTCGGTACTGGCGCGATATCTTCGTCATGTGACGACAGACTTGCCAGAACACGCACTGCTGGCACGACTGCATTTGTCGGTGCAGTTTCGACCTCATTGGACCAAAGGATACTGCTGGTGCAAGGCAACACCAATGGTGGTCGTATGGAACGATCCCAATGCTGAATCCGACCCATGCACGCGGTGCCGCAAGCGGCGCCATGTGCTGAAACTCGATTCCTCGGATTACAAGCCACAATTCACGTTGCGCGCCGTCCTTGACATGATTGCGGACATCTACACCGCACTGATTGAGAGTTCCCACGATTTTCTGTTCAAGAAAGCAAACGAAAGCGACCGATTATCCGTCTCCTTACATGGCGCATTGATGGCGCTGTTCAAGGGCAAGTACGGCATGCACTCCCTAGTGGAAACCAAGCTCAAGCTCTTGTACGTTGCCATGTGCCATTACGTGCGGGAAGTTGACGCTGTCGCGGTCTTCTGCGAACTGCTGGGAATGTTTCAAACAGAATCCGAAGACGACCCGCCTGCCGAGTTGGTAGCGCTCTGCGTTTCCAGCTACGCGTGGCTGCATTCGAGAGAGATGATCAAGTACGGAGATGATATCACGCGACCACATGATAAGAACGTCATGGCCACCGATGGCGACACATCGCAAACCAGGGCGGACAAGATCCAGACAACTCGTTGGCAGTTCATTCAACTTGATCACGCATTACTGTGTGCGCAAGAAAACTTGGTATATCCTTTGGTCAACCCAAGCCTCCTGCAAAATATTTTAACGTTTATGGCCGAGTACAGTCAGATTGAGCCAACTTCCCCAACCATTATGGACTCTGAAGAACGAGAGGGATGTCTTCAAACGAAACAGACCCTGTGGGTAGAAGCGCACCGCCTATTGCGCTTGATTGTGGGGGAGTGGAAGCACCAAAACCAAGAATTTCGCGCTGTCGAGACTTTCCTGTTCACGCAACCCATGAATTCGACATTTGGGGCCGCAGACGCGCGTGCTGTGCTGGAGAAACTGCGCTTATTGCTCAGCTGCTTCATCTTTTACGATTACCAACGGACGGGTGTCATTGAAATGGTTGAGTTTGAAAAGTTGATGCAACGCCTTCGGTACCTCTGGCCAAATGAACGCCTCACGGCTGAACAAGCAGCCACCGATAAAGTGTCGCTGACGTTTGAAAACGCAATGATGGCGATCAAGCACCGCTTTGGAGATTTTGAACGAGACGGGCATCTGTGCTATCTCGACTTTTGGGCGCTATTGTACGTCGTTGGTGCAAAAATCAAAGCCATGCTCAAATTCCGTGAGCTGCCGTCGTTTTGTAAGGACTATAAGCTTGAGGTGACTCATGAACTGCAAGATGTCCTTGTGGGGTACATGACAAGAGCGTGTGGCCTCCTGCTCCCACGAGGCTTCGTGGTCGGCAAGAGCACGGCCGATGAAGAAGTGTCGATCCAACACCGAAAACGCGTCGGCGGGCTGCACGATGGACTGTTCCACCTTGAGCGACATAACGTGAACTCGTTTTCCATGAACGAACTGATTGCATCGACTCATCCATCCCACAAGAAAGACGCAATGATCGAGCGTCACAAGGGTCTGTATCTGGAGGGAAGCACACCAGCGCTTCGTCAAACTGCCAGTATGTCAGCCATGGAACGGTACCAACCCATCACACACGACGACCATCGGAAATCAGAAGAAGTCGTGCAACCCGTGCGAGAAGTACCGACAGCCCCAGACAGTCAGTGGCACGTGTACGCGCCACCAGAGATCTCGATTCGATCGCCAGAGAGGCTGCCAGCGGATTTGTCCCTAAATACGCTCGATGAAACCCTGGGCACGCTCACGGTACACGATGGCCCAGGAAGCTACATGTCGTCGACAAGCTCAATGGCGTACGTGTCAACTCGTACGCGAGTCGCAGACCCAGGGGAGGAAGACCAAACACGTCCAGACTCGGCCATGTCCTGGCATCAGGCACTGCACGCTCATGGGAACGAGTTGTTCGACTTGCCAGACGCTTATACCAACTCATACATCCAGTTCCCCGACTTCCCAGCGCAGTTGTCACGAGTGGAGTACGCAACCCGGCAGTTCACGGTTGGAGGTGTACGTCGCATCACGGGTCACATTGATCGTTTCGACCACTCGGACGATGAAGACGAGGAGTGGCAGCGCTTGGTCCTGCAGGGGAAGTCAGATCGATCGCATGGCAGCGATGGGATGAACGCCGAGCAGGCGCAGCTGAATGAGCTGGATCTGAGCAAGGTTGTTGCCTCGCCTGTGGACAGCCCGCACGTTGGATTGTCCAACGCACGGCCTCGCTCAAAGAAAGACAATCAAGCAACGAAATCTCGTCCAAATTCCAAACAGGATTCCAAATCCAAAAAGAGCAAAGCTAGCAATGTCGTCATGATCCCCGCTATCGACGTCGGTGACGACGCGCACGCTGGAGTGGCTCAAGTGACCGTCGAAACCGCAATCAAGCGTCAGCCTCCACGCAAGCGTCGAGATCGTCACGCAGAGCGAGATGACAAAGCGGACGAGGGCAATCGAAGCGCAGCTTTCCGACTGGAAAAATGGGATGACACCCCACCAACGACGGACGAACCTTACACGATCAACACGGTGCTTGCCATCGACGATCCGTCCATTGTTGTCATCTCACCAGAGCCATCAGCGAGGGAAGATACGTCGAGATCGTTTCTCTCCGAGGTGGCTAGCTCTGTGGTCGCGGCTGATGCAAACAGTGACACGGACTCCGCGCTGCTGGACGCTCAAGATGGTAATGATTCGAATCACAACTCCAGCGAAACAGAAGAGCAGGACGAGAAAGAAATTGAAGAAGATACGAAGCAATTACCTGAAGAACCAGTCCAAATCGCTGATGAAGAGCAGCAAGCAGTTGTCGAGACGGTGGAGGAGGCGGCACCTCCTCCAATTGAAGAAGTCGTGCTTGTTGTTGAGGAACATTTGCCCCCAGAGGTCGTCGAGGCGCCAGTCGAACCAGCTCCTGTCGCTGAATATTTGCCAGTAGCACGTTCACTCGAGCCAGAGCCAGAGACGCCCGTTGAGACGACGTCCGTGCCTTCCACCGATCCAGTAACCACTGCAGAAGCATCGCCGGTACTACCATCCGAAACCGTGGATGTTGTTGCTGAATCACCACCTAGTGTAGTTCCAGAAATTGCGCCGCCAGAGCCACGATCACAGCAAACGGTTGTCGTGGCGGCGTCAACGGAGATCAGGGAATCGGATTATTTCACGCAACATCCCGGCAAACCATCCGTCGACCAACATGCTGCTCCTGCTCCAGTCCTTGCAGCTCCTGCACTTGAGCCACAGCCACAGCCAGCAGCTCCAGCTGTCACCTTTGCTGTCACTGCTGCTAGTAGTAGTCTACCAAAGCCGAAGGTCCGAAAGGTCATCACCCGCCAGCAGACTGTGATCGAGGGACGCCACCGTTTTCTGTTCTCGCAACAGCCGAGCTTCCGCTCGGCGGCAGCAGTGAGCAACAATCCCTTCCGTCCTACTGCCTGGCAACCGCATGCAGAAGATTCAGAGAGCGACAGCGATCATTCCGTATTCGAGGACGACGACGTGGACGTCAACGATATTCCGCTGCGTCTGCACCACTCGCGTATCAACTCCATGACCAAGTCCGGAGAGAAGTTTGCGTCACTGCGCGTGCAACAGAACAAGCGTGCGCGTGGGATGTCGGTGATGACCTTTGATCGTCCACGCGGACACCATGCTCAATACGAAGCTAATTGTCAAAGTACACGGCGTGTCAAACCCAACGCTGTTGGCCACGGCGCTCCCACCGGGGTGAGCCGTGTCGCCACCATCGGCAACGTCCGGCTTGACGAAGAAGCTGAGCGCGCCTTGTACGGGAAGCGGCCTCTGAACGCTCTCGGAGAAGGAATTGTGCTGACTGAGGAGGCTGAGCAAGCGATGATTGAGCGATGGGAAAACTTCTTCAGCGAGGCCGAAAGCAAGATGTTTACGCCGTTGAAAATCGCAATGGAAGAGCAAGAAAACGCACAACGCCTCGCTAGTGAAATCCAAGCCAAGTTGATGAAGAACAAGCAGGAACAGGAGCGACAGGATGCGTTGCGGTTGACTCAAACGCGACGCGAGTCTGTCGGAGTGCGGCCTGGTTCGTCGTCCAGTGCGCGCACTTCACGCGATGCCGCTGAGTTTGCTCGAACCAATTTCCGCATGCGACGGCTGACGCGCGAAAGCTGCAAACAACTGCAGCAGGAAGTACAGTTTGGCGAGAACACGACCGGTGTGTTGGCCAACGAGGGCGACGTGCGCTATTTCCACTTGGCGTACAATCGTCGCCTGGACGGCACCATTCTTACCGTCCGGCTGCACACAGAGAAAGGTGACGCCGAGTTGTTCATGTCGAACGACACACGTGCTCCATGTGCATCCGATTACACGTGGAGAACCGCCTCCAAATCCAACGAAGCAGACGATGGGGATGGCAAGAAAGTTGTCCTATATCCATACGACTTAGCGCGACTGGAGCAGGTGGTTGCGGCACAAAACAACGTAGATGCGGACGCTGGCTTGGATGAGAACACCCCGGTGATGTTTTATTTATCGGTGGTAGCGCTCGCCCCCTCCACGTCCTTCTCGTTGTCGGTGATGGCATCCGGACAAAAGGCCGAGCCATCTCGAGCCATGCAAACCGTGGACACACTCATTGCTCAATTCAACCACCTCGCAAAGACTCTAGGAAACCGCGAACACAAGGCCGTAGATTCCTCTGTGGTGACCTTCAAACCCGACCACTCGAGGGAACAGTCGTTCGGCGACCGCACATTGGATCCTGCAAATGCAGAGAAGAATTCCAATGACAGCGACACTGCTCAAGTGAAACAAGCTCACGATGCAGGCAAGCGCTTCATCCCGAGGATGAAGTCGCGGCGAAAGCTGCGCAATTTTGGGATGCCGACGCGGAAGCACTCGATTCTTATGGCCGAGGACGAGGCAGAAGCGGAGGAGTCGACGACTGACGCCCGCGAAGCTGCCTCTTTCCAGCAACTGCTGGAGGCAATCGGCGAAAAGCACGGCACTGTGTTTCATCGCTCATCGTCGTTCATGCTGAGTGGACCCACGCAAGCGCATCGTGAGTTAATTGAGGACGAAGAAGCCAAACTTAATCAAGTGCGGGAGCGTCTATCTCCTATTAAGCAAGCACATGATGTGAGCAACCTAGCGGACAACCTAGTCGACGCGACAACAGAGTTGACGAACCGACGATTAGCGCGAGCAAATCGCCGCAACAGCCGCATCCTCAGTCGCTTGTCGCCGCTGAACCCACGCGCGTCAGCGCAACCGAAATCGACGGACAATGCCAACATACGCGTTGCAAAGTTCACGCCAGTTCCAGTAGCTTACAGCATGAGCGTATCGTCAAAACGATGAGAGATGTAGTGGCGAGCGGTCGATGCCTGATGACACGCGTGTCTTGTCTGGTTGTCTTCACCCTGCACTTGAAATCGTTGTGAATTCACAACGTTCGCCGCCACAGAAACAGGCTCATGGGGGGGGGGGGGGGGGGGGTTTTTGGGGTTGTGGGGGCTTATTGTGAGCACTATGCCGTCTCTAACAAGGCTGCTTTCGCTGGCTAATTTCCTCGTAAACCCAATCGTGACAGTTTGCGCACTCGCACTCAGTCACGGTCGTTTGAGCCTGGAAAACATCGTGCTAAAGCCCTAGACCAAACCATCCACTGCAAAGCTGAAAAGCCACGATGGTCCGCAGGACGCCTGACTCATCTGGACCCAAGATGGCCTCTCAAAACCATCCTGCTTCACGAACGCGTCGTCCCTTCATCGCTGATTCTGGCAACCAACCACAACAGCAGCACTTTCACAACAAACTTGCCTAAGATCCTGCCGAACCAACAGAAAGATGTGATGCAGTCGACACCTAGAAATCTGGTTGGAGACGAGATCGTCGACCCAAAGAATCGGCAAAGCTACTTCTACGATGCCAAAAGCTGGTGCTGACGGCAACGGATGCCAAAGCACGGAAACCAATCTGGCAGCACACGCTTCCGGCGTTCAAAGCGACCCGCTGTTGGGCGGCTCGTGGAAGCTTAAACCGGCAACAGAGGCGCCTCGCATTAACGGCGCAATCCGACAAGCAAAAGGCCGCGAATGTGCACAGAGGAATGCGGAATGAATGACAGATGCCTAGTTCATGGGTGAAGCGCGCATCGATGCCTTTGATCGCTCATTCTACGCTTAAGCAGCTCGTCCTCAGTCAATGGTTGCACACTCAGTTTCCGAATATCGCATTCGCCACCGCGGCGCAAGGGCTCGTTGTCGCCCAACTATGGCTGCTCCTCGACAAAATGAGGACGGTCGCATCAACGAAACCAGCTGCAGGCGTGCTCTAGTGCATGCTCTGGATTGCGATCGATGTTGTGGGTGTTGGAATGATAAGATCATCGACGTTCACGGGTCTGCGTTAATGGAGGGCCGACCCTTCGCAAGGTCTGAACGGCAAGCACGTGGCTAGCACGTGAGGCTCTGTCAAAAACCTCCTCGTAGTGCATTTCAGTTTTCATCTTTCTTCTCGTGCTCTCGTGCCTGTTTTACAGGTTATGAGCCCAAGCTCGCACACCTCTGTTTTCACGAAAAAACAAAACCCCGCGAAAGGGGCAGCAAATGATGGCTAACTCACGCGATATTCTACGGGTCCTGGAAGTTCTTCATAACCTGGAAGGGCGCCTGGACAAGATGAACATGAAAACTACATTGAGGCAACGCGGGGCGTTGCAGTGCAAAACGCATCCGAAGGCTCTCGAAGCAGTAGATCGCGCGCTTTGAGCACGCGTAGGCATTGAGGATGTGCATGTACTCCATAAGCTCATTCCAAAACCTTGCCTGGTGCGGGGCACGGGGATCAATAACCAGCATTTTCTTCTCAGTACACTGCTCTGAGCGCCAGCACGAGTGTGATTAGGTCGTAGTTGAGAATTACCTTCCAGCTCACGCGGGTGAAGACAGTGGATGACGTTAAATAACGCCAGGCTGTCATCCTTGAAGACGACCAGGCAAGGGAACATGCCGACGGCACTGCAATCAACCAGATGGATCGCTTCAGACAATCAAGAACAACATTCACCCTGTGAAATATAATGACGCCATCTACTAGTCTGTTTGACTTCTAGTAGGGCTCAAAACCAATTCCCGTGTAACCAATTGAAGCGGCTGTCATAACGCAACAACCGACAGTGTGAAAACAGTAGCCTCCTCGAGTTCAGTGTCTTGCCACGTTGGTATCCGGGGCCGAGAACAATGGAACACACATGATATATATTTAAACACGCACTGAATGAAGAATTCAGTCAGACACGTCAAACGTCGGCACGCAGTAGCGACACCTCTGCGACATACATAATACATGCCCAAACAGCCGACGTCATGCACATCAATTTTCGCCGAGAAGACCAAATGAGGTCGTCTCCAAACGCAATCGCTTGGGTACTCGGTAGTCGTCGGCCTTCTCCTTCGCCTTGCGCGCAATCTCTTGGCCAATACGTTGAAGGCGGTGCAGCGACTGGAGGTACACATCCCGGCCACGAACGCGCAAAGGATTGGTTCGGATGTGGGCATTTCTTAGCGCCACACAGAGACGGAAAATATCGTCGTACATTTTAGGCCCCAACGAAATTTTGCGGGCACGAACCGCCACAAGACACACATGCGGTCGAAAACGTTTTCGACCACGATGCGATCGTGTGAGATCGCTCGATTTTGCTCTTATTGCTCTTGGGTTAGCCCTCCAAATCTGGCTGAATTTCGTGTTGGGTGAAGAGCGCGAATGAGGGCTGCCAGACCTTGTTATCCCTTGTCAACAAGCCCAGTCATTCGGGTCCTTTTCGGCAAGGGGCCACAGTCTGGCATGTGTCCTTCGTCCTCCTTTCGCAGTAACTGTGACTTGTGGAACATCAAGTTTTCTTTGCCCATCTTGAGATCATGAACCGAGCCAGGGTAGTGCGGAGTACAGTTGACAGCCAAACCGATGGGATTTACAGAAACCTCCACTTTCACCCCGTAAAAATGGTGTTTACCGCTAAAATACAACCTGCCGTCATTGTGGTTGCCTGGCGGACGATTGGTCATCTGAAACGTGACATCCGTGGCGTAGAGTGCGAATAGGTCGTTGTCGAAGGTATTACCGGACGTCGTGAGCTTACGCATCGACAGTCAATACGATTCCGCCGTCACTTGGTTGTCGTAAAGCAGTGGGAACACAACTCTCAGAAAACCAACGATCATCTTCTCAAACGTAGGCGTTTTCATTCGAACCAATTTGGCCATTGTTGCGCACGTGGTTCCACTCTTCATGACGGTATGAATCATAAAGAACGCGTCCTTCGCTGAGCAGCGGCTTCGTCGTCCGCGACCACAGCTCCATTGGCAAAAATTGAGTCCCACAAATTGTGGAACTCCCGAGGAGAAACCCTTTCATCTCGATAATGGCGGCGTTGCCACCAGCACGTAAAAAGCGCTGGTAAATTGGCGTCGGCGACGCAATGTCGTCATCCAGCCGTGTTTGGAAATGCGTCAAGCTCCACATCGTGGGGAATGCGCAATTGCAGCATCATGCGGATTGTTTCGAGTGTCTGCTCATTGCTAGCCGCTGCAGATTGCATCTTGGTAGTTCAGCATGACGGTGCGATTGGTATGGAGGTTTGGTCGGCTTGAGTGTGCATCTGGAAATGTGTGACAATTCGGAATGCATCCAGGTGACGTCTGAGCCAGCCCCGCGCTGAACGTCGATGGCACGAAACAAATTCGTCGCTCAATGTGAGAATTTGAGGCAACTCCAATTGTTTGAGTCTGGTCCGATCAGCCTGCTACCAATTGCTGTGGACATGCAAACTTTACTGCACCAGCTAAAAAGGCAAGAATGTTTAGTCTTTTATGATAAATTCTGTAGAAAAATTGGCATAAATTCGCCTCGTTTTATTAAGCTATATAGATGCCTCGACGTCGTCGTTTTCTGGGTAGTCTAGCCGGGCGTTTGCTTAGAGAGCTTCGAAGTCGGCCTCGTACATCTCCCCCACGTCTTTTCAGCCTTGGCCTGCGTGTGAAATGACGCCTTGTACTCGACCAATGGCGCCTGCAGCGCTGCCAAGCTTAACGTCTTGAAGTCGCCGTTGCTGAACAAAACCGTCGTCCCGTGACTGCTGAACAAAACCGTCTTCCCGTGGCTGCGGACGTCTGCAGGAGCCTGAATTCACACACGCTAATTCGAATCTCCTGCCAAATCGCTTATCAATGCCTTGTTTGCTGCGCATCGACGTCCACGAGCGACCACTTCTTGGACGTCTCCACGTCCACCAACGACGTGCATGCTTCGGGCGTGGCGTGCCAACGTCCGGCAGCTGCCGCTGCTTGGGCGCTGGTGTCATGGTGGCGGTGGGTTTTGGTAGCGTGCGAGATGTCCATACTCGAGGCAGACGCAGACGCATGCTCGATCGGTCGTCGCCAGGCTTCGGCGATGCAAGTTGCAAGTATCGGAATGATGTAACTGCGAGAACGACGCCTTTGCTGGCAGAGGCGATGCGAGGCTCGGAATGAAGTCAGTGCAAGAAGAAAAAGGAAACCATTCCATGCCAGCTGGTATGATATCAGGGCAGGAGGGCATAATTCTTGCAGGTTTTAAACCAATTAAAAATCCAAACAGACCAGTACAGCTCAGCGCAGGGCAATGCTTTCATACCTTCGCCTCGTTATATTGAGGCACAAAGATGCCTCGACGTCGACATTCCGGAGCTTCGTTGTAGGCCTTGACGCCACGACACAGAATTGTGGCAACTCCATCGCTTTTATCTACTTACAAATGCTACAGGGTGAGGGAACGAGCCGTCAATAGACCTAACGACCAGTTCCGTTTGACTCAACCAATTCCGACCTGTCCACAGAAATCAAACACATGTCCACAGCATTTGGTAGCAGGCTGATCGGACCAGACTCAAACAATTGGAATCACCTCAAATTCTCATATTGAGCGCCGAATTTGTTTCGTACCATCGACTTTCAGCGCTGGGCTGGCTCAGACGTCACCTGGATGCATTCCGAATTGTCATACACATTTCTAAATTCACACTGAAGCCGACAAAACATCCATACAAATCGTACCGTCACGCCGAACCACCAAGATGCAATCCGCAGCCGCCAGCACCGAGCAGACACTTGAAACATTCTCGGCGAAAATTGATGTGCGTTATGTCGGCTGTTTGGCCATGTATTGTGTAATTCGCAGAGGTGTCGCTACTGCGTGCCGACTTTCGAAGTGTCAAAATGAATTCTTCATTCAGTGCGTGTTTAAATATTCATCGTCAGTGTTCCATTGTTTTCGGCCGCGGATATCTACCTGGCAAGACACTGAACTCGAGGAGGCTGCCGTTTTTCACACTGTCGGTTGTTGCATTATGTCGGCGGCTTTAATTGGTTAGACGGGAATTGGTTTTGAGCCCTATTGAGTGCTCACCTCTACTTACCAATACTAGAATTTAAGCCTGCTCACGTTTTCTTACCGCTGGTCAAGGACGTGCCAGCTGGTCGCATTCATGGAACAGCGTGGTTTGCTCAACGTTCTCGCCGATCACCACGGCCATCTGTCTTGTACACCGTGGACATCAATCGCTACACTGAAGACGAGGCTCGGCACCTCGTTTGCTTCACAATGCCCCAACTTCGACGCCGCGCTTCGATCCTTCTGCCTACTCGAGTCACCACCGATCAACAAGATAACGTCAGTGG
Source organism: Lagenidium giganteum (assembly GCA_002286825.1). NCBI lineage: Eukaryota > Oomycota > Peronosporomycetes > Pythiales > Pythiaceae > Lagenidium > Lagenidium giganteum. The sequence goes on from NSDO01000279.1 coordinate 86,326, forward strand.
CATGGAGGCACTTGCCGTTGTCTGGCGGCGATTGTCCAAACCATCCCGATGGTATCAGAGAAGTGCAACTGTCGCCTCGCGATTCGTCGATGTCACCGCATGCGTCAGAGAGAGTCTCACTTAAGCTCATAACCAGAAGAAAGTGCTGGTTATTGATCACCGGTGCCCCGCACCAGGCAGGTTTTGGAATGAGCTTATGGAGTACATGCACATCCTCAATACCCTGCAGACTTCGCGTGCTTAAAGCGCACGATCTACTTGTTCGAGAACCTTCGGATCCGTTATGAACTGCAACGCCCAGCGTTGCATAAATATACTTCTCATGCACCTTCGCGTTCTTCACTTCTCTTCCGTCATGTTCGTCTGCGGCATCGCTGCGCGATCCGATCGCGCATAGTATCTCCAACATACGGCTCACTGATCTACGCAGGCATGGGTCTTGGTATCGTGCAGCAGTACGACATGAATAATCTCTACAAGGTGCCACCTCAAGAGGCGTGGGGATCCCCGCGGGCTGGAACGATTTCGTCCAAGTGGACGACACCGAACTGCAAAAGTTCTTTGCTGATTTGCTCGGGAAGGGTAACAACCCGCTCGACTGGTGAAAGAATTACAAGAACTTCACGGACGGCGGCCCGATCGTCCAGCAGCCGGCCGAGCTACCCGAGGGCAAGTGCCGCATCATGCTGTCGCAGAAGTGGAACTTCTTCAACAGTGTCTGCCACGTCAACGCGACGCACGCACGCGGCATTTCGTACATGATCGTGTCGAATGCAGAGAAGATGAACAACGGAGCAAACAACGAAGGCAAGTTCGTTGTTCAGCTACGGGGATAAAGAAGACGATTAAGGTCAACGGAGAATGGAACTTCGTGGCGGGTGCCATCAGGGGCAGCCCAGACCAGCGCGTCAACGACGTCATGAACAAGTGGAATCCAAACCAGATCGTCGGCAATGCTGACCATGTCCAGGTGGTGGGCGGTGACGGACTCCAGGTTGACATTTGTTCGCACAACTCACCGCTGAGACGCAGTGCACGACCCAAGAACTATAATGGCATCACCTCCAAGCTCGTGGGGCTGATGCGAGTGAAGCATGTCACAGGCAAGGGCACATCCGAGATGCTCATGACACCGGACGAGACGAAGCTATTTGACTGTGTCGAGCTGAACCATTTGCGGTGCAAGACGGACTCACGGCGTTTGAGTCGTACTGCCTCGGCACCAAGAGTGTTACGCTGGTGCACAACATCCTGGTGCAGAAGATCGAGATTGACGGCACAAAATACACCACACTCAACACGATCTATGCCACGGGCTTCCAGATGATCAGCGGCGTCTGATTGGTGCGCACCGAGCACTTTCCGATTTGCGGTCAACGGCACAAGCGACACTCCAAGCCTCCAAGCCAAGCCCAAGACCCGAAACCCCCGGAAGCGCAGATGCCACGTGGCAAACACGTATGGGAAGTTCCGCATGAAGGTGGTTGCTAGCGATGCGCTCACGTTACCGGGGAAGGTAAAGCCCTGACACTCTACCGGGGAAGGTAAGGCCCTGACGTGCACAATACTACGACGTCCCAGCGCTGCCGACAGCACTAACGACCCGTGAGCTCACTTGCGCGAGCAACCAACAAAACCAAAGATGAGTGAAGTGAAGATCGGTATTACCGAATCCAACGAGTAAGTCGCACATTTGTGGTCTGTGAAGATAGAAAGGTAGAGGTATTGGCGATAAGTACAGCTGACGCATATACTCCCATCCAATCCATGGTGCGCATCAAGGACTTCCTCTAGATCCACCGCATCAACGTCAATTTCGCGTACTACACGGTCATGGGCAGCCAGGGCTATCTCGGTCATCGCGCAATGCTACACGCCATCAAGCGCAGCGAGTCGGCGCTACACTTCGAGCCGAATCCGTTGCTATGCTAGCCACGCATTACCTCCTCAACAGCTGCTCTTTTTCATTCTTTATGAGAATACATCTTCATCGTGCATTAGACAACCACATCAACTGCCCTGCAATAACGATATCATCAATCACACACGAAACCACAGCTCATCAAATGCAGACAGACCCATACAACGTGACAATCACAGATTGGCAGTAAGGCAGACCGACATTGACTCAGATCGAGTTATTGCGGAAAGGGACAGTGATCAACTTAGCAACCAAGCAGACTGCGACAAATGTGTGGACCACAGCCACTCACAAATGAGTGGCGCTGCGGGTCAACGACAGCGCCCAGCCGTACATTTCTCTCATCAATCCACCATTATGATTTTCTTTATGGTTATGCCTGTATTAATTGGTGGTTTTGGTAATTGGTTTATACCTTTAATGACCTCCCCGAGCCACGTTGCCATGCCAACTACGCTACTCACGCAAGCAAGATCTTGCGATCCGCGAACGAGAAGACAAATTGAACCAATCACAATGCTTTTCCCAAATGGAGGCGTTCCTCACACAGCGAGAAGACGGCGACGAGGAATTGGACGTACCTCACTTCCACGCCTGGTGCGAACTGAGCGGAGATGACACCATCCGAACCATGACCAATTTCTCTTCTACCGAGTTCAACGTGCTGTGGAGCTTGGTGGAAGTGGAATTGACTTCCGAATGGACTATGGGACGTGGCAGAAAGCCTACCCAGACGCCTAAGGGAACTATGGCACTAAGTTCGAGTGTTCGGTCGCACCGCCAGGCATTGCAGTCAGTGCTTCTCGTCACTACGTCGGAAGTACATCCGATCTCGTGATCTTTCAAGAGCCACAGAAACTACACGAGCGCATGCTAACGAAGCAGGGATCACGCTACGGGGACGTGGATACGTCTCCAGGGGCCGTCGAAGATGCTAGAGAAACTACGCCATCACCTACGGTAGCGTCTTTAGCGTCGGCCAGTTCGTCCGGGCTCGTAAGAGCGCCGTTCACTTGCGAGAGACCACGAAGCGGACTACTGCCTGGACTACAGTGAAAAGTTTTAGGCGTAAATACCCATTGTGTGCGGGTAGGCACTGTTTTCGGCGAATAGCGCGATACCGAGGCCTTTTTGGGTGACTACCATTTGGACGTTGTATACATCGGTTCTAGATCTAGGTGAGATACTCCTACCTACCAAGTTTGAGACGTCCTAGACCGCAAAACCCTTCGAGATACAATCGACCAAAGTTGAAGTTGGAGTGTACCATGGTTGAAAGTGACTACTGTGAATTCCAAGGAGTCAATCGTCAAATTCAATACCTTTCTAACATGAAAATTACGTTTCATAGGTAATGTGTGACGCGGATGTTGTTGACAATTGAGGCATTTCGAAATTGCCTGAATGTCTGAGAAAAAATGCAACGGCATCGCGGCGTCGAAACAACTGCGATAACAACGTGCGATCCGCAACAACACACGATTTGATCAGGTGGTCAATTGCGACCCTCGATGCGTTTGTGCGCTCGTGCCACATGTGGCACCACCCCATTGCGGTGAGAAATGTGACTGACCGCCTCGAAGCCAGCATCCGTGCTACCTGTACTGGATTGGACGAGCACAAACCGCACCACGTTCTTGGAAGAGTTGCGGTCACCCCAGGAAAATTGGGGTGACCCCAATTCTCCCAAATCTGTGATCCGGTACAGGTTTGGCTGGTGCTCCGCAAAAGTGTGCCGCAATTGGTAAAATAAAAAATTGCGCTTGTCAAGTCGTGATGTGAGTGCGGTCACCGCACTCACCGCACTGCGGTGGGGGCAAGAGGCCAAGACCAGAGCACACGCTGATGGATGGTGCGACTCTCAAGCATCAGAGCAGCTGGTGCAGGCCTGCAAAGAAATCCAGCATCCAGCTTCGGGCTTCACGACGTCACGCTTCCTCGTCAATCGTCAGCGCGACACGTCGCTGAGTGACTCGCCTGTCGTCGCAGAGAGAGAGAGAGAACGCGCCACCCCGAGTCAGTCAGTCCAGTCTCCCACACAACATGATGTTGTGTGCCAGTGATGATGATCATCGGTGATGATGATGATTACATCCGACCGAATGCTGAAAACTTTCCATAAACTCCAGTCAACCGCGACCAATCCCGCTGAGCTGGCTCCAACTCACTTGGCGTCCACTCGTCCGCTCGGTGACCGGTGGCCTGGGGCACCATCGTGGCCTTCTGGTCTCGAGTGGAACCCCAGCGGTGACGACGGCAACACTGCGGGCACCACCCAGCCCATGCCCATGTCGAAGCGGGGGCAGCTGGAGAGTTTCTCCTCACCTGGGTGGCCAACACGCCTAACGCATCCTCCAAATGTGCGCACGTCACAGCAAAAGATGGGGCAAGACGTCGCAGCTTCTGTGTTCTTCAACATCCGCCAGAGAAAGTGAAGGTACCCCAAGCAAACACTGCGGACGGCGGTCGCCACCCAAGGGCTCAGCGCCACTTCGGAGCCACTGTGCGACCCCCAGAGCGTGCCTCCGTGAGGCTGGCGGGCGCGACGCCACCGCCACCGGTGCCACCACCCGAGTCGCCACCGCCGCAGTGACCACCTCCTCCAGCGGCCACTCGCGCCGCCACTTCGGAATCCGTCAAGCGCGCGTCAAGTGTCACTCCATCAGCCTTCTGGTGTTGGATTAGCCGCAGCTGTCTGCAGGCCTGTGATCAGCTGGAAGCCGGAATCTTAGGCACCACCACCCATCGCCAGCTGGTGAAGCTCGCTGGCGACGTGACCAGTGCCCACGACACACCTGATCGGAACCCGAAGCTGCGGCAGTGCTCGATTGTCTGCATCCCGCCCACTCACGATCCAGTCCCGACACCACTGATCCAAGATGCTACGCGCGGCAATGCACGCAGTGGTGGCTGCAGCCACGCCGCTTGCTGCCTCTGTGCACGCTACTGACAAGCAGACGGAATACGCGGCGTGCCCGATCAACCACAGCCCGGAATTCTACTGCTGCGAGATCAACCCAGACACGAAGATTGTGTATACCAAGTACAACCGTCCGAAGGGCGGCGACTACGAGAGCTACTATGAGGAAGGATGGAATCTTGCGCGCCAGATCAACTTGCCAGACGCCAAGTACAAGCCTGACTCGCCCGAGTTCCATTACAACGACCCCAGCAAGACGTGCCGCGTGCTCGCTGTCGTCCAGGACGGCAAGCTCGTTGAGACCTTGCAATGCACTTTCGATGCTGCGGGAGCGACGACCAACACGTCATGGACTGAGGAATCCAAGAACACGTCGGTCTTCTGGACGTCTGCACCGAACCCACGCAACAACAACGCGACTTTCCCAATCGGCGCTAAGTGCACGAGCCTCATGTTGCCGAATGGCAAGGTCGACGTCGATGCAAAGAAGAACTGCAAATCTGGCGGCTTTCCTATGACGTTCAAGATCAACACGTTCACGGAAGCTCCAATCGTGGCTCTGTACGCCGTGTATGGTGTCTGCTTTGCGCTTTTGGCTCTCTGGACTGCCTTCCGTGTCGCTACGGCGCGCTCGGATGCCCTGAAGGACGATGCAGCGGCGATGGAAGATGGCAGCAAGAAGCTGCTCGACAACCGCGGCGGCCCTCAGACTCCGGGCAAATCGTCAATCCATCGGCCATCGCTCGCAATGCGTCCAACTGAAGTGCAGCTTCGTCACAGTGTTGAAGACATTATCCAGATCGGGTACAGCGACTCCGCCTTCGGTATGGTGTCGTTCGTGTACTTCGGTCTAATGACGGTGCTACTCAATGCCCTTGTCATTGTTGTCGTCCTCGATAACACGTGGAAGTTCAAGGAGAAGCTCTTCGATCCTAACGAAGTGATCATCAAGGTCTTCATTGGCCTGTGGGTCGTCACTTGTGTCTGGTTCGGCCTCGTGGTGAGCTACCAAGAACGTCTCCAGAACTTCTTCCGTGTCCCAGACTCGCTTGATCGATGCACCCGCGTGCACTTGTTCAAACCTGAGAAGACCGAGGTTTTGCTCGCTGATCGTTCCGGTGTATCGCAGTTTGTGCTTCGCGTCGAGAAGGTGTTGTTCCCAAACGCTCAGCAAGGCGTCGAAGAAACAGTTCGAGTCCACTCCACTGCTAGCGGCGACCGGTACTTGGAATTCCAGCACCTGCGTTATACGTTTGACGATGTTGAAGGCCGCTTCATCCCTGCGTCCGTTGTCCTCGGCAACACGTTCGATCAGATTCTCGCTGACTCGAACGGTTTGTCGAACGAGGAACACACTCGTCGCTTGGATATGGTTGGCCGCAATGCAATCGAAGTTGAGATGCCAACCATCTACAAGTCGCTCGTGGACGAGTTCTTCTCGTTCTTTTACATCTACCAGCTCATGTGCTACTATGTCTGGTACTTTACGGATTACACGTACGTGGCAGCTCTCAACACCGTCGTCATCTTGTCGGCTGCCATCGTCAACATATTCACCAAGCGCCAGATGCTTGCATCGATTGTCAAGATGACCCACTACCAGTGCGACGTCACTGTGCAGCGCGACGGCCAGTGGGTCACCATCAAGTCATCAGACGTGGTTCCAGGCGATCTCGTTCGTGTTGCCGAGAACTGGGAACTGCCTTGCGACATGGTCATCGTCAAGGGCTCGACTGTGTGCGACGAATCGATGCTTACGGGTGAGTCGATGCCTGTGCAAAAGTTCCCAATTCCTCACGACAGTCGTGCCACGTACTCGGCTGATGGCGCCGGCAAGAAGTACACGCTGTTCTCGGGCACGAAGACCTTGGCGTCTGGCCGTAACGAAGAAATCCTGGCGATTGTCCAGTCCACTGGTGCTCACACGAGCCGTGGTCAGCTGGTCCAGGCGATTCTGTTCCCAGCTCCAATGCGATTCAAGTACGACGAGCATCTGAAGGCGATGGTGTCTTTCCTGTTCCTGTGGGCCATTTTGGCCGCGTACCTGGCCATGAAGTTCCTGATCGACAACGCTGGTCTCTCGAACACGCTCTTTGCCTTCGTGTACGGCACCTTCATGTTCTCTGCTGTCCTGAACCCACTGCTCCCAGTTGTGATCACCATTGGCCAAGTCAATGCCGCCAAGCGCTTGCAGAAGCAAGAAGTGTTCTGTTTGAACCCACAGCGTGTCACGTTGTCGGGTAAGGTTCGCGTGTTCTGCTTCGACAAGACTGGTACGATCACGAAAGAAGGCCTCGACTACCGTGGATGCGTTCCTGTTCGCGCTGGTGCCATGCCAACGTTCGAGTCGGAGTGCATGGACATGACCAGCGCTGACCTTAATTCGACCATGAAGTTTGCGCTTGCGTCCTGCCACGCTGTTGGTTCGCTGAACGGTGATCTTGTTGGCAACGAAGTCGAAGTGAAGATGTTCCGTAGCACCCAGTGGAAGCTTATTGAGCTCGAAGGCCAGCAACCTTTCGTGCAGTCACCAGATGGCAGCGATGAGCTGGTAGTTGTCAAGCGTTTCGAGTTCGACCACCACCGCATGTCGATGAGCGTTGTCATGCAGCACAAGGCAACGGGCAAGTTGTATGTCTTCTGCAAGGGGTCGTACGAAAAGATGCAAGCCATTTCTTCGCCAGCCTCCGTCCCTTTGGACTACCAGAACGTTGCGGAATCACTGGCCAAGAACGGTTGCTATGTCCTCGGTATGGCGTTCAAGGAAGTCACTGGCACTGCTGGTGATGATCTGCAGCGCTTCCTGGCGGATCGTGACGCTGTCGAGGAGAATGTGGCGTTGTTGGGCTTGATTATGTTCCGCAATGAGATTAAACCTGACTCGCGCGATGCGATCTTGACGCTGAAGCGAGGCGACATCCGCACGGTGATGATCACTGGCGACAACGCCATGACTGGTTGCTACATTGCTCGCGAGAGCGGTATGGTCGACGACGATGCTCAGGTGATTCTTGGCGATATGGTGCTCGATGAAGCCTCCGGCACCACCCTTGCTTGGAAGGATGTGGATTCGGAGACGACGTTCACCACGGACGATGTGCGAAACCTCGCGGCCACCAGCAACAACTTGGAAATGGCTGTTACTGGCAAGGCATTCGACTACCTCGTCAAGGTTGGTGAGATCAAGGATCTGCTGCTGAACATTCGCATTTTCAGCCGCATGACCCCAAACGGCAAGGTTGAATGCGTGCGTCTCCACATGGCGGCTGGCGCGGTTACGGGTATGTGCGGTGATGGTGGCAACGATTGCGGTGCGCTGCGTATCGCTCACGTTGGTGTCGCCTTGAGCGAAGCTGAGGCCTCCGTGGTGTCGCCATTCACTAGCAAGACGCGCTCGCTCGTTTCGGTCGTCGACTTGGTGCTTGAAGGCCGCGGTGCCCTCGCGACGTCGTTCGGCAGTGTCAAGTTCCTTATTATGTACGGTCTTGTCGGCCTGGGCTTGCGCTTCGTCATGTACTACAACAGCGTCTTCGTCTCGCAGTTCTGCTTTATGTTCTCGGATGGTGCCATCGTCGTGGGCTTGGCCTACGCTGTCACTCGCTCGCGTCCGCTTCGCACGATGGGCACGCAGCGTCCAACATCCAGTCTGGTTGGCCCAACGACTGTGTGCTCGCTCACTGGGCAGACGCTGATTCACGTCATCTTCCTCTACTTCGGCATTCACTACGTCATGACACGACCATGGTATTGCCCGTTCACGCCTGACAACGTCGATCTCGTGAAGTGGTGGCTTCTCCAGGACAGCAACCTGAGCACGTGTCTCTGGGTGCTCATCAGCTTCCAGCAGATGGCCTCGGGTATCACGTGTAGCTTGGGTTCCAAGTTCCGTCTCCCAGTCTGGCGCAACTACTTCCTCCTGTTCTACTACACGTTGCTCATCGTTTTCGTTGCCATCCTCGTCCTGGGCCCACCATCGCGCCTGACGGACCAGTTCCGTATTGCCAGCAGCACCAACGTTATCGGTCTCCCCGATATCCCGCTCCCATCCAGCTTCCGTTGGGAACTCTTCGGCATCGGCGTGGCCAACACTATCGTTGTGGTCATGTACGAGCACCTCGTCGTGCTAGGCCCTGTGCGCACGTACCTGCGCAACAAATATCACAAGGACATCCTGCCAATGAAGCTGTAATCAGCCATCGGGTGGGTAGTGTCGCCCACACCACGGATTACGAAGCAATATGATCATGTGTGAATGAATGTGTTGTCTATCTCTTGCATCAACCAGCGCTTCCATTCATTCCTAGTGAGCTGCTCTGATGCTTACAACACAACGGGTGTGATAGCGGCTTCCTTTTTCTCCTCCAGATCTCCGTCCGTCAGCACTGGTGCAGCTATGCACGGCAATCATATTGTAGTGTCAGTGACATGGACATCCAGATGAAGCCTAGTCGTGCTTACCTTTCTTGCTGCGGCCTTTCCTGGATCGAGCGGCCTTCGGCAATCGTAGCGCGGAGCCGCAGTGTCGACAGAAGTTGGCGTCGTCCTGATGCAGCGTGCGGAAGCATTTGGGGCACTCGCAATTGAGTTTGAGCGCTTCCTCTTCCGTTTGAGTGTTGAGCACGAGTGGGCACGCGATGACGCCGTAACCAGCAAACATGACGATAGCAGCCAAGAATCGACCAGGCACTGTGGATGGCGCAATGTCACCGTAGCCGACAGTTGTGAGCGTCACGACCGCCCAGTAAAGGCTCACGGGGATGTTTGAAAAGCCATGTTCCTCGCCTTCGATCAAGTACATGGTGCAGCCGATGACGACGATCATAGAAAAGACGAAGAACATGAACACTGCCACGCGCATCTTGTTGGCGTCAATGTTGTCCTTGAGTGCACGTGCGGCGTCAACGAAGCGTACGAGGCGAAGCACACGGAAGACGCGGATGACGCGAAAGATGCGCAGCGTGGCCAGGTCAGCAAGTGACCGCGCCTCTGGCAACCAGAACGCTGGTGAGCGCAAGACAAGGTGAGTGAACAATGACCCAGGTGGGATGGATGACAGCGAGAACACAGCCAAACGTACTGATGAAGGTTGGCAGGATGGACGAGACGTCGACGATGCCCATAGCGCTCATGATGTATTCGCTTGGCTTCCGCAGGCATGATACGCGCAACACGTACTCAATGCCGAACACTACGGTGAAAAAGATCTCGAAAGCGTAGATCTCTTCACCGTACGCAAGGCGAACCTTCTCAACGCTGTCCATAGTCGCTGCACGCGGACACACAGTAATCATTCAACGCTGTGATGCATCCAGTTGTTTCCGCAGAGGACGTACCCAAGATAACGCTGGTCGTGATCATCAGGAGCAAGACCACGCCGAACGCCTGACCTTTGACCGTGGTGCTGCCGAACAAGAGCTCGTGCGTCTTTTGCCAGAACCACCCATCGCGCGACTCGCCGTATTCTTCCTGTTCAAGCGAAATGTCTTCCGACAGATCGATCTTGATCCAGTTGGTCGTGGCATTGAGCGCGCTATTGGGCATTCGGAAGAACGGTGCTAGGTGGTCGCGCAGCGTCTGCGGTCTTTCGTTGTCGGGGCCATCGCCGACCATCTCCAGCGCTGTCGACTGCGATGACCGAAGCGACAATCGCTGCAGCAAATTGCGCGTGCTCTTCGGACTGCTGTCTGGCGACATTGGCGGCGAGACACTGCCACCTGCAGACAGAGCGGTGTCATCACCATTCGCGGGAGTGGCACTTCGGATCTCGATTTCAACTTCATCGTCTTCTTCGTCGTTCCCTTTCGGAACTGCTGAGACCGGCACCTCCTTCACCTCTGGAGTATCGTATGCGTCTTGTACCTTCATGACGTGCCCAAGTTTCGCTTGCGCTTTGGATGTGACGCTGGCCTTCCTCCTGCCCGCCCACTCGCGCTCCCACTCCGCTTGCTTCGACCTGCTTGCCGGTCAACAGCGCTTGATCGAATGAGAAGGCTACGCTCAGAGCGCGACTTCAAGAGCGCAAAATAAAATAGCTCATCCTTCCTTAATGCCAGCACAGTCTGCTGCACATCTTGAGCTGCGCGTGCACCATCCCATGTCAGTAATTTGGCTCGGGGCATCAATGGTGGCGCGGGCGGCCAGGCTATTGATGGCTCATCAACACCCGTTCATGGCTTCTGTGTCATTCCAGATTGCCCGACGCCAGCAGGTGCGTGCTGGTACAGCATCTTCCAAAGCATTAGCCCACTCACACCAGCCATGCAGCCAGCTCCACGCCAAGGCACGAGTCGCAAGAGGCATGCCAACTGCGATATTTCCCGTGAGCGGAGCCACATTGTATTGCGCGAGCGCTGCAGCAGACGTCATGGCCCGCAGGAGCGGCAACCGGATCAGAGTGCATTCGCTGGCAAGCCACATGGCCTCGGACAGCAAAAGCGCGCGTCATCATTTTGCGCTGCTTCTTGATGGGTGCTCTTCGCCGCCAACGCGCAGCGTGGGCACACACCGTCGTAAAGGCAACGTTGCTGTCTGCATTCTGCGTGACACCAAGGTGATAGGTCGCACGATTCACGGACAAGCGGATCGCAGCAAGCCTGAGCCTCACCGGCTGGCAGCGACCTGTTTGTCAGCAGCACCAGCTGTGGCGCACGTCGTCCACCGTCCACACGGAAGCTTCGCCAACTGTTGACGGTGATGGCTATCGTAAAAATGGGCGATTGTGTTGAAGGCTCGGGGTTGCAACTTGTTGAGCCCACTGCGGCGTCGCTGCGCCCGTCAACGCATGCGCTGCGGCGCCATCTCCTCCTTCCAGCATTGCCGATTGTGCAGCGTTGAGCTCACACCCCACGCCCCCACGCCCGACTCCCTCTCACACGCTTCCGCCAGCTTCCGTGTCCCTCAAAGCCATGGTCTTCTCTGCGAAACACTTGGTCTGGATCGGCGTTCTCGCCACGGCTAAGGCCGCGTCGCTTGAGCACAACCCCGTGACGCAGGTCGCCACCGAAATCTGCCTCAACAAGGACCATCCTGCGTACGGTGCTGAGCCGCCATCGTCGTCGACGGCGTACTTGACTGTCATCAAAGAGGAGCCCAAGCCATCGGCGGAGCCGTCCAACCCAACCAGTCAGCCTCCTGCGACCAACTCGAGCGACAATCCGGCCAAGCAGTCGGCTAAGCAATCGTTCCGTCGCCGCCTCGAATTGTCGACCAACGGAGACATCCAGCGCCTCGAGGAACACTTTGGCGAGAAGCTGGAGCGCGATGTGACCAAGCTGGCGGTCGAAGGCACGTGGAAGCCGACACCTTGGCCTAGCAGCTACTGGCCTGTGTACCAGGACAGCATCAACTATCGGTGGAAGAAGGACGAAGCCAGTCCTGCCGAGAAGTACGCCAAGGCCTTCGGTCTGGACGTCAAGGAGTTTATGGACAAGGTGTCGAAGAACAACGGAGTGGACTCGCAGGCCGGCCGTCGCTCGTGCCAGGAAGACAGCGAGTGCACGAGCCTCAAGGACGGCAGCGCGTGCGCCAAGCGCGAAGGCCAGGGCCGCGGCTACTGTATTCCGCAGTGGTTTGGCGTGTGCCACGCCTGGTCGCCTGCCGCCTTGCTCGAAAAGGAGCCGCGCTGCCCCGTGGAAAAGAACGGCGTGACGTTCCGCCCTATGGATATCAAGGGCCTCGTCACGCTCGTCTACGACGGTGCTGACGTGCCGACTGTGTTCACGGGCGCCCGCTTCAACGGCCCCGACGATGCCCCCAACAACAAGGACGAGTTCGGGCGCTTCCGTGATGCCGCGCGTCGCGACCTGGGGCCTGGCTACTTCCACTTGGCCATCACCAACATCCTTTCGCGCTTCAACACTCCGTTTGTCGTCGACGTGACGGCCGGCGCCGAAGTCTGGAACCAGCCAGTGCGTGGCTTTCAGGTGCGCGATTGGGAGTGGATGCAGCCGGAAGAAGGCGCTCGCCGCTACTTCGACACCGACAAGTATCCGTTCAACAACGACGCCACGTGGCTGCTCTACGTCAAGACCAACTTCCGCTGGATCGTCGAGTCGCTCGACGATGGTCCGCTAGTCGAGACCGGGGCTGTGGATGAATCTACTAGGGATGCCGACCACGAGTACGTGCTTGAGATCGATGACTCGTTAAACGTGCTGGGAGGTGAATGGGTTGGCAAGTCCAAGGACGAACACCCAGATTTCCTATGGTTCCCTACCAAGAAGCCTGCTGCCGATGCGGTCACCTCGATTGGTATCAGCTACAAGGAAGTTTCCGATCTGATCGAGGCGTCGGTCAACGGCGACTGCTAAATGGACACTCGTGTGGATGTGTTGTAGATAATGTTTACCGGCTCATAAATGTACGCGTTCTGCCTCGCTCTTGCTGGCTCTTGATACACGCGCTTGTTTCCGGTCTGCAGCAAAATTGAGCGCCACCAGACTCTCATAGAGTTCGTTGGCGGTGGGTCTGGCTGCGGGATCGTGGCTTAAGCACTCGAGTGCGATATAGCGAATCTCGGCTGGGCAGTCACTGACGAACTTGGGACGCACTCGGTTCTCGGACACGGCCAACGCGATACGAGCGTCCGATGGTTCAGAGATGGTGACACCCGACACGTCAGGCACGCCTTCTGAATACGGCTTCTTGCACGTGTCGAGCTCCGACATGAGTACGCCGAACGAATAAATGTCTGCTTGCTCGTTGTACTGAGCGCCCTTCAAGATTTCGGGCGCAATCCACGAGACAGTTCCGATCTCGGCCGACATATCGGTGGCCACGACCTGACTAACTCCGAAGTCGCTGAGTTTGGCTGCCCAGGTACTGGAGAGCAGGACATTCTGGGCTTTGATGTCTCGATGAATGATCGGCTTCTCGCGATGGTGCAGGTACTTGAGCACACTCGCGATGTCACGGGCAAACTCGAGCTTTGTCGGCAGGTCCGACGTTGTGAATGTCCACGTGAATTGCTGGCGGTAGTTGGGCGTTGCACGCATTCGCGTCAGGACACTGGCCAAGTGTCCGCGTGGCATGTACTCGAACACGATACCCAAATCACCGAGCGACGACCATGTCAGACCAAGGAACGCAACGACGTTCGGATGATCCAGCTGAGCGCAAAGACGGATTTCGTTCATGAACTTGACGATCGCAGCAGGGTCTTTGGCCTTGTCTGGTAAAAGCTGCTTGAGTGCGACATCTGTGTCGTTTTTGATCCAGCGCGCCAGATGAATCGTGCCGTAGCCGCCTTTTCCGATCAATCGGCCGCGCACCAGATCATTCAGCGGAATGCGACGTTGGACAAGATCAGCGTCTTGGCGAACATCGTCTGGAAGGTAGCCTTGGGACGCTGGTGGGGAGCTGATGCGACGCCGACCACCACTACCGACACCCTTTTCATATTCGTTGCTGCTTCGCTTTGAAATAACGTAAAGGCCGGCGAAAAACACAAGCACGGCCAATGACGCCGTCGTGAGGATCATCGGGACCATCCATGCTGACCCTGGCGTAGCCTTTGCTTTTGTTCTTGTCGTATTGTACAATGTATCGAACGCGCTGTTGCTGATAACACAAAATTGGTAATTGTTGCCGACAATGTCCATGTCTTTCTTGGTCGCTTGCGCGTTGCACGTCGGCGTTGCCATCGCTCCGACGCGAAAATCGGTCAGCTTTTCCAAGATATCCACATCAGATTCACGCAGCTCGAAGTGAGAAATGTCATTTCCACTCAAGTCGCTGTCAGCAGGAAGCTTGGTCAGGAATTCGACAGCTGTACACAAACAGATACGGCCAACTCACAGCTTTGACAATGTCCGAGGAAACCTGACGCCCTTGACGATCGAGATATTATTGTGTGAGAAATTCCTGTTACAATGGTAGTTCGTAAGACTTTTGATCCGCTTCGGCGTCATTGATCACATATGCCGTCGTACAGAGTATCGAGGAATGCTGCGCATGGAGCAAAATTGATCCCTGTAAGACCGTGAGCCTTCCCATTGCTGGCATCACTGCAATCTGTCAGCTCGATAACGGGTTCCAGCGTTTCGCATTTTGCACTCACAGTATCTCCAAATCTTGCGGCGGATCGAAAAGTTTCCAGTTCTCGATTTGATGATGAGAGAGAACACTGCTATCGAGTTAGCAAGCCAGTTGCAAGAAGTAATCTCACTGCTCGACACTCACAGAGTTCGGATTGAGTCTGGTAGTGTGACGGTGTGGAACGACGTAATGGCGATACCGTCAGCAAGCAACGTTTTCAGACGACTTGGCATGCTGGTTATCCTCGTGATCGGATTGAGCGATACGTCCCTGAATGATAAGAAGCACCAACATAACAGCAAGTGTTGGCGTCGTCCACTAGCATCGTAGCAAATTAGCCACCTCTAACACATACAGCTTTCGCAGCTCTGTATAATTGTCAGCCAGGTCCAGAGTCGTGATCGAATTGTTTCGCACGTAGCTGATTCGAACAAGTCGTCAACGTCAGTCCACTTCAACAAGACCGATGACCGATCATAACGAAAGCGAGACGTACAGCTCGGCCACTGACTGCGGCAGCGAGATAGCAGCGAACGAATCAAAGCGATTCCCATCGAGACGACTAGAAAAATAAAAAAATGGTCACAATGGAGTCAGCCATCAGGCCGGCACCAACGCGCTTACATTGTCTCCCAGTCCGCTTGTTCCCAGTTACGGTTCATCATCGGCAGCTTCTGCAGCAGGTTCTCGGACAAATCGCTGCATAGCCACACCACCTTGTTAGCACGTCATTCTGCACGAGGCCATGCGAGCAACTGCACCTACAGGACATGCTCGGCCGAATGGTTGCTCAACGGCACATCCGCAATCTCCTCAATGCCCTGTCGCATGAGGTGGTCGATCTCCACGACCTGGACGTTCTTGCACCTCGCCTTGCCATTCTGCGCGCGAGTACCGTGACGAATGCGTACATGCGCACGTCCGTCGTGCGTGCGATCATGGTGGTGCGGTCGAGCCATTGGCTTGTCCGTCGCTCCAGCGTCTTCACTGCTCTGCTTCTTGTTCTCCTGCCACGCCACGCACATGCGCCGTGTGGCCGACCCAGCCACCTGGACGCAGTCGCCATACAGCGTCCGCCGCGCCGGACACGGTCGCTCCATGAACCAGCGCGCCGGCTGCGGCGGTGGGAGGTGGTGCTCTGGATGCGTCGGCGGAGGATGCTTTGGCTGTGGCACCGCCGCCGCCGCCGTCGATGGCACCTGCATCAGCAGCAGCAGCAGCATACACAGCAGCAACTGCATCTGCAGCAGTTGTTGTCGTCGTCTTCGTCGCTCACCAGGCAGTGGCCGTGCACTGCCACCGTCCATGGTGGTCGCTTCCGCGTCGCTGGTCGTGGGTGGGAAAGTGCATCTCTGGGTTGTCCCGCGCCTGGAGAGGCACCCAAAAATCCAGCATCGCCATTACCGGTAGGCGCAGAATCAGCCTACCGGTATACCGACGCCGCAGGCTGAGTTACCGGCCCACTCCTGAGGAGTCACACCCGCCACGTTCTAATCGAGTGATCCATCCATCGACCATCCGACCACCGCCACAAGCCATTGACACCGGTGACGATGATCACGACGATGATGGCTGCTGCTGTGCGCTGCGAGCGGCGCTCATATCTTAACATGTCAATCCGCATGAAGCTGCTGCTGGTTGTGGGTTCATTTCTGTGCGTGCTTGGGAGTGGTGAGGCCAGGACGACGCACGTGCGCGTTCGCGTGCATGGCCACACGTCACGGGCCAAGCCAGCGTTGACGCCTGAGCCCACAGCGACGACAAAGGCGGCAGCGGCGGTGCGCGATGACTCGGCAGCGAGCAATGGCAGCGAGCGAGAGCGCGCGGGAATCAACGTGGACGCGCTGGTGGGGGCGTGTCCGGACAAGCGCACTCTGACGGTGCGCTGCGCCAACTCGGCGTCAGGCAGAGCCGAGAACGGCACGGCGTGCGTGGGCGGCGGCGGCGCGGGCAAAACCAAGACGCACCCGCGAACAGGGCTGGTCTACTGCTCGAACGCCACGCAGGTCAGCGCGGCGAAAGAGGACGTGGCCGATCAAAACATCAGCGACGTGCGGTCGTTCCCTGAAGCGTGGATGAACGTGTAGGAGAACGCAGCTTGTGGTGACCGAGTGGTTGTCTGGTGTTAAGGTGATGTGTGTGGATGTGTGGATGGTGCAGGGATCTGAGCAAGAATGCGCTGGAAGGTTTCCATTGGACCGAATCGGAGATACCGACGGACAACGTCAAGATCACGACGCTGTACGAGGCGGTGACTGGAGGCTTGTTTGGACGATAATGACTGACGCTGGTGTTTGCTGTTCTTGTGTTCCTTGCAGCAACTTGGCATTGAACGAGGTCAAGACGCTGGCGAACATCGGAGCGCCACCGAACTTGCGGTCACTGTGGGTTTGAATTACTTGATGGACGCGTTCGGCGGCTAGATCGTGACGTGTGCTTTCAACGAACAGGAACGTATCGCACAACCAGATCGTGAACGCAGATATGCGCGACCTGAGAGCGCTGGAGACACTGTACGTGCGTGCCAACTTGTGTTGCAAGTTGTTGCGGTGCTGACTGGAATTGTTTTCGATAGCGACTGCTCCTACAACAGCATCAACTCAATCCAAGCTGGCAAGTCCAAGCTCTCCAAGCTGTATGCGGCGAAGAATGAGTTTGCATCGTTCGCACACGTGACATTTCCAGATTCTCTGGCGTTCCTGTAAGCCCGCGTTTCATCCCGTTCGAGTCTGAACTGGAGACATTGACTCATTCCGCACATATTTCAGAGACGTATCAGGCAACCAGCTCACTGACTGGTCGATATTTCGCCCGCCACGCGACCTCGCCATCTTGTACGTGATTCTCAGTTTGCCGCGCTTTGGTTGAAACTCATTTGTGTGGTGATGGCTCACAGAAACGGCAGCAACAATGGAATTACGACCTTTCCTGTCGGCAACTTTTCGGCCATGAAACAACTCACCACAGTGTTGGTTTTGTGAATGTTTCGATGACTGATCGCATTCTGTCGCTAAAAGTCGCTTGCGTTTAATGCAGCGATTTTTCTTCCAACAACATCGAGTTCGTCGTTGGGATGCTGCTACCCGACAAGCTGACACACCTGTAAGAGCGCCATCGACACTTTCTGACTTGTCAAGCACCCGCTGACTGACTTTGGATCTGCTTGTGCTGAGATAGCGACATCCGAGGCAACCCAATCAAAGTGATCGAGCTGAGGGCGACGGACGCAGACAAGTTGGCGAAGATGCCGTCTTTCTTCGTGGACAAAGGGATCAAGCAATCCAATTGCTCTGAGCACGCAAGCAGAAAAACCATCGGAGGAGCCGAAATGTGCGTTCTGGAAGGTACGTGCGTGGCTGTTGAGGTGCATATCGCAGCAGTGTGAGATCCTCACGGTTGTTGTTCTCCTCCGTCTCAGATTCTGAATATGTGAAGCTGTACTTCCCTGCTCCGTCGGCGTCGGTCGAATACCCAGCCATTCGCGTGATGAGCGTCGTCTGCTTTTGCTTTTTCATTCTAACCGGCATCGGTGTCATCATTGGTCTCTGCGTCAAAAAGCGCCTGTACGACTCGAAACGCGCGATGGAGATCGAGCACGAAGCTCAGCCGGATGCACTGCCAAATGACGTCCGCGAAGACCCAGAGCTTGTTGCCTTGCGCGTCAATCAACACGAGATCACCAACATGCAGAAGATCGGACAAGGCAAGTTTGCACTGTTGTTCCTGGCTAAGTTGGGCGAGCGCCAGGTGGTGGTCAAGCAAATGCAGATGTCGAGTGTCAAGAGCCGCAAGGCCGTGCTCAGTTATATGGAGGAAATCCGCATCTCGACCAAGCTGGATCACCCTCGCATCATCAAGTTTATTGGTATTTCGTGGTCACATCTCTACGATCTGTCCATTCTTGTCGAATACGCTGAGCACGGTAACCTGAGCGAGCATTTGCGCTCACAACGAGGCATCAAGACGAACCGAGAAGAGTTCACGTGGTTTGAGACTCACAGCGACTTGCGACCCAAACTGCTGCTTGCCATCGACGTGGCCGAAGCGCTGGTATATCTGCAGAGCTTTGCGACGCCGATCTTGCACAAGAACATTCGCGCTGAGCACGTTCTATTGACGAGTTCGTGGGAATGCAAGCTCAGCGGCTTTGGCTACGCCACGAGCGTCAGCACTTCGATGCGTGGCGAGCTCGGATCGATCGCGTGGTTTGCGCCGGAGCTCTTGACTGGCGGCAAGTTTAACGAAAAGACCGAAGTGTATTCATTCGGTGTGTTCATGTCGGAGCTGGATATGTGCGAAAAGCCCTTCATTCAAGCAGTCAAATCAACGGGTGCCGCGGCCTTGACCAACGTGGAAATCGCAACCGAAGTGACGCAACACAACCTCCGCCCGTCGTTTCACGAGGATTGCCCTTCGGATATGCTCAAGATTGCACAGGAATGCCTGCACCAGGACCCAGAGATGCGTCCCAACGCCATGAAGTTGTTCTACGACTTGCGGCAGGCCTATCGCACGAGAAGCAACAGCAGTGCGCCCAACAGCAATCAATCCAACAACCAAGAGGCAGTTTAGTGCACGTAAACAATGCTCGTGGGTTATTTACCATTTGCTTCCTTCAGCACGGCGTCGTCGGCTCTGCGTTGTACTATGAAGAGCAGCTGACCTTTTCTGAGGAGTGGGGGCAGGGTCAAACAGCTAAATTCAGCCGTGGAAACTGCTCGGGTCACGTCAGAGGCACTCGTTGGGGAGCTGGGAGCTGCTGAAAACCCAACCAGCTCTGTCGGCACTGCGTCGTCGTCAACATGCGCTCGCCAACTGTTGATATCAGCACCAAGGCGTGGTTCTCGAAGCTGCAGAATCATCGTACCGGCGTGTTCGATTATGGACTGCGACTCTCCTGGCATCGCGTGCTCAGCTCCGTCTTGTCGTACGTAATGCTGTGCTCTGACGTGGCGCGGTCTGGCATTGCCATCTCGGAAGCGTCACTGCGTAAGTACACGATGATTGACCCGAACCAGATGATCATGGTGGGGCCGTGGGCGTATCCTGTCGTGCGCATCCGCAGCAACGAGACGTCAAGCAACCTGACGCTGCATGCGTGGCAGTACAAGTTCGACACAACGTCTATCTCGTGGCGATCGCTCGCCAAGTTCCTCAACGTCACAAGCTTTCCCGAGTGCCTGCAGTATCACAGCGCTTGCCCTCCAAACGCTGACCGGGCTCCAGGTGGCGCGCTATCCAGTAAGCAGTTGTTTGCGATGATGGATTCGTTGGTGAACGCCACCGCTGCACACGGCCAAAAGGAACTACGCCATCGTCATTTCGGTCCCAACAGTGTTGCGGTTCGCTGCAAGGCAAAGTACATCGACCACGTGCACGACTGGGTATTGCCACAAGTCTTCATGGTCCCGTGGCGCCGCACGAACCAGGCCATCTACTACCATCCAGACCTTCTCAAACGTCCACAATTCTCCATCTGCGCCGCAAAGGGACCACGTCCGCTGTTCTGCGACGACCTCAACACCAACTACAAGCGAGTGTGCGTGTATCCATACATGTGCTTGACTGGCGTCGTGTGGCAAGACATCCGCAAGCGATATCATTCACTGCAGGCACAGTTTCCCGACCAGCACATCGACTTGACGCTGGTGACTAGCGCTGAAGACACAGAGCTCAACAGTGGCGGGATCGTGTTTGAAGGCTATCGCGACTTCGATATGGCCACTATCATGCGCGTGCTTACTTGCCCGTCAGCAAATGGATCTGTTCCGAACGATATCAGCGCGTGCACGACCGAAGTCGTCGACGAGCATCGATATGAAGGCACGGTGTTTCTGACCAACTTGCTACCGTGGTACAACAGCATCGCGATGCTGCGCGGCACTGCCCAAGTGTACTTCTGGTTGCGGTTGATGTGCTTGATTGGAGGCTGCTATGCTGCGCGACGAGCGGAAGAAACATATCGAGATAAGGACGTCAAAACAGTGCTTCGCGCCGCACTGAGTACTGTGGCGAGGATGCCATGCCAAGGGATCGTGTATGGCAGTCCGTTTCCAGTGGCATGTTACGTGTTGGCGTATCTGATGGATGCGCCATTCATTCATCACGCGACGCACCAAAAGTACGTGGATATCAACGACGCCGTGCTCACATATAGTTTGTGGGATACGGCGCAGTTCGCGTCTGTGCTGATGCGGAACGTGTGGCTGTTGGGCATGTGCCTGCAATTGCTGGTGTGGTCGCAAACGTGGCGTGGATGGTGTCCAACGCATGGTGTGTTTGGCTTGCCGGAATACTATTTGGCAGGGCTGTCCACTATCTCGATCTGGTCCTACCACGTGTCCAAGTCCTTTCGCAACACAGACGTCTCGGATGTCGTCGAGATGCCTGTCAACATCCGCTCGGCTGGAACGGTTCGATGGTCCATCACAAATGGTGGCACGGGCAGCGTCTTGCTGAACGGGGTGATTGTCGATGCCAAGTTTCTGGTAGCTTTGATCGTGGCCTGCCTTGTTGTAATCACCTGGCTGTGGCCCTTTCTGCGGTTGAAATGGCGCCTCAGTCAGCTTCGAACGCCCGTGCCATTCTCTGCTGGTGAGCTGTGGTCTGTGGTGGCGGTCAGTGTGTGTTGGCCGACAACTGTGTATCCTCACAAGCACCAGGTGACGGCACTCACGTCGTTTATGAAGAAACTAGAGCGGAATATTCGCCAGACCGTGCGACGCGTTAGACAAACGCCGGTGCAGCCCATGAAAGAATCGTTACGACTTGTTTCAGAGTGGCCGTGGACGCGCGACTGTGTTGACTGGACACAGCGAAAACTGAGCAAGGTTCACTCGCGCGATGATGATGGCCACGCAATGGTCGCGTTTATCAACTTGTTTGCCATGACCGACCCCATTGCGCTGTGGCGCCTGCGCTTCGGCTCTGGTTTCGCCATCGTCATTCTCCGACATCAAGAGACGAAGCAACTTTGCTGCGTTCCAGCCTCGCAATACCACAAGGCGATGGCCAGTAATGTGCCGTGGGAGCGCATGGACATTGTGCAGGAAGTCAATTCGAAGGACATGGCGTGGTCAGATTTGCTGCACTGCGGGTGAACGAACACGTGATGTCAGGTAACCTCCGACAGTGAAAAACTATCTAAAGTCGCTTGCTACAGCACAGAACTCGAGTGTCGCGCGTGCCTTGATTGAACCTTATAATCCTGAGATGAAGATCCTCTAGTTCTCATCACGATACAGTTAATTCTTCCTGAATCTCTCACCTGTCGGCGTTGCGTTGCTACGAACGGTGAAGTCGATGGGGCAAAGTGTGAAGGGAAACGCATCTAGGTGAATGCAAATGCTCACCTCAGTTAATTCCCTGCAGTAATTTTGTGTCTAAGGTAAACTGAGTTCCGTCTGTGAACTTGTTCAACCATTCATTGAACTCCCTCGTACATCTAAAACAATTTACCACATACAAACACTTATAGTATTAGACCTTTTCTAGGTCTCTTTCTAAAACGATCTCTAAATATACTCTATCTTTTACCTACTCCTTTTCGTCGTACCTTTCACAGGTTATGAGCCCAACACGCACCTTCGACTTCCCCGTGCTCTCCAGCGCCGCTGACTTGGATGTGTGGAAGACACGTGTCGCGACGGCCCTCCACGGGGAAGACCTGCTCAAGCTCGTCACCGTCGAGAACTGGGATGGCACGCTGACAGACGACGAAGATGAAGACGACGCCGAAGACGACACCTTCGATGAAGACAATGAAGATGAAGACGACGACATCGACCCGAGGCGTGCGGAGAACGCCTCCGCCGACACCGACGACAAGCCAGAGGCCGAGAGCGACGGTTCCTGCAGGTCCTCCGGCAACGAGTCCGCCGATGAGGATGGCGACACGGAGATGAAGGACGTCTCGCCGCCCAAGATCATGTCGTTCGCCGACACAAAGCGCGAAGAGCAAGCCAAGCTGCGAAAGGAGGGCGTGTGTAACGGGGTAGCCCGTCACACAAGGTGTGCCACATGCGTGTGTGGGCACAGATGCATATTAAATACGGTAGTTTGTAGGAACTCATATCCATCGGATATCCGGTAGGTATCCGGATGGATATCGATTATCAGAGGTACCCCTTTGGGGACCTCCCATTCAATACACTTTGGTATTCTCCCTCAATACCTCCCATCGAGTGGGCGTGCGCGGCACGCACAGTCAAGTCAAGACAACCGAGCTTCCTCGTGCGCGGAGTGCCGCGTAACAGGTTGGACGGTTACACCTGGTAGCACTTGTAATCACTCCAGCGACCGACACGAGA
>NSDO01000280.1:0-10302 GCA_002286825.1 Lagenidium giganteum
CCCCTGGAACGCAGCGTTGACGCTTTCGGAGATTTTTGTGTTGTACGACGTCGCCGTGGAAGAATCCTTGTACTGTGCCTTGGGGTTGGCAATGAACCCGTGTGCTTCAACAGACACCATGCACAGCATGGTCATTGCAATGGCGGATGTCGTGAGCTTCATGGCTGTGGGGAAAATACGGGCTTATCTGCGAGAATGCTGAGTTGCTTGGTTGTGTAGATGACGAGGGAAGTTGTGAAGTGATCGACATCGATTCAGGCAATGCACGCACGTCGAAGGTCATCAGCGTTGTGGGGGTCCATCAACTGTTACCAGTTGTTCATGGGCCGTAAGAGCGACTCGTCGGGATGAGCAACAGTTGTAGTTGCCTCTCGTTCATGCTTAGAAATTCGACCACAGCTTGCATCCGATGACATGATCTTCCCAGTCTTTTTTTGCCGATCTTTGTGCATCATCATCCTCCTTGCCATGTTGCCACCGCCGGTGGATCTCTCGGACAGACGAGGGGTAGACGGGCGTTGGGGCACAATGTGTGCGCAAAGTGGATTCATCTGGACCTGCGCATCGTGCTGGGAGTCTTCTCCATTTCCGCTCGTGCTCAATGCGGCGGCGCGGTTAACCAAGCGTAGAGGCTTGGTTCGACTGCGTCCAGTGCGTGCCAGACAGCGTGTGTATTGTTGATCCAGTCGAGAAAGGGAGAAAACATGTGCGGCGTACATCACGCAGTGCATCAAATTCTTGAGGAAGAAGAGGCCTCCCTGCAGACTTATCCACTGCTGGACCTTTAGCGATCGATCACTGAGCAGCAACGCGCGATTGATGGAAGTGATGTTACGAGGGTCGCAGAGTCGAATTTGGAGTCAACAACAATTACAATTCCATTCATGACGAACACACACAGTATGCGGCTAATAGAAAAAACTAGATGAGAGAACGAAACAAGCTGTGTCTAAATGTCGAGACACAACGTCAGTTCAAGCTCAAGCCCGAAGTGATCGGAAAGTGTACGACGTCTTCTCGCCATTGGAGGTGCCAAGCTCTTGGGCGTGGACATGGCCATTTGACTCGCCCTTCGGTGCTTCCTGGAACTGGAACTGGTGCTGACGAGGGTTCTGGTCCCCCTTGTTGTGATTCTTGTCCTTGTTGCACGGCGTAGTCGTCGGCACAACAGGCGCTGCTGTTGGCTGTGGTTGTGGTTGTGGCTGCGTAGGCTGAGGTTGTGGTGGCTGAGGCTGTGGTGGCTGTGGGCTTGGAGCAGGACCTGGACCTGGGGCGGGACCTGGAGCAGGACCTGGGTTTGGGCCTGGAGCTGGGCCTGGAGCTGGGCTTGGTTGCGTTGGTGCTGGTGTTGGCTTTCCGCCGTTACCATTCGGGTTGTTGATCGGCACACATTGCTTGTAGACCTGCCACGCTGGTTCGTGCAGTGCCAGCCAGTAGAACGTCAGGGTGCATTTGCCCTTGCACACCGAGTAATCGACCGGCATGACTGCAGGGAACTCAGTGTACTTGGCTCGGCAGTCGTCTTCGTGCCAGATCTTGTGGTCGTCAATCCACACTTCGCACGGGCCATGGTGCGACGAGATGAAACCAGCCTTTTCTTCATTGTTCTGGAATGACATGGTGGTCATGCCGCTCACGTCGACAGGATCGATGTCTGTACGCGAGTTACCGCAATCTGGTGCAGCTTTGTCGAGCATCTCACGGAGCGATTTGTATCCAGCCTGCGCGAATGCACTTGTGAACATCTTGGTGTTGGCTTCTGGGTTGTCGTTTCACTTCTTCCCCTGGAACGCAGCGTTGACGCTTTCGGAGATTTTTGTGTTGTACGACGTCGCCGTGGAAGAATCCTTGTACTGTGCCTTGGGGTTGGCAATGATACCGTGCGCGCTGACACATGCGACGCCAAGCGCAGCCGTGGCAATGACCGAATTGGTGAACTTCATGGCTGCTCAACGTAGAGGAGTTGTGGTGGTGATGTGGTTGTGAGGAGGAGAGGGCAAAATGCACAATGACACTTGTGGAGGAGCGTGCGATGATGGCAGCAGCGCGACAGGGACACCCGCCCACCATTGCCAGCGCAGTCACCTGACAGGCGGTGCATGTGTGCATCAACACCAACACCACCAAGTCGTCAGCTTCATGCGACCTTGGCAGCTCGACCAGCTGGCGAACCGTCCAGCTGGTGGCAAGCATACAAACTCCAAGTGCAGGCGATAATTTGGAGACCAGGTGGCGGCGAGCTACGAAAACAAGAACCAAACAGCCGGACATTGCGTGCGCTGCACCACAGTGCGCGATGGCAGGCGACGCAGGCGCTGGGTTGTGGCGACAACTGCCCCATCGAGCATCCAATCACCTGGATTTTTCTGTGGCATCGCATTGTGACTTGCTCCGATCGTTGACTGTGTCAAGCGTGTGCCTGGTTGGAGCCCACAGCTGCTTGCTGAACCAAGCTTGATCAGTGTGATCTTGTCGGGCAAGGGCGGGAAGTGACGCACCCGTGGTGATCAGCATGAGAGGCCACATGGCCCGCAGAGGTGAGGGCACGCACCTGGAGCGATCTTAAGCTTTCCAACCACCGCCCTCAGCGTCGTGGAAGCCTGTATGGTGCGACACCTGATCAAGCTCTGTGTTTTGGACCGCCAGCACACAGCAGCACCATTGCGACATCGGCAAAGCGATACGAGCCGGAGGTCGTCAAGTCATCGTGCCTCGACTGACCAAGCTGGCGCACATGTGAAGCAAAACAGATGGGATACCAAAGATCACTCAGAGTGTCCCTTCCTGCGTTCGTCGGAAGCATGTGGTGAGCACACGACTCGTCGCCGCATCACACGTGGCTGATCCAAGTGGCGATTGGGGGAGCATGGACTGGCCTGCACCAGCCCACAGTTGACAAAGCTGGGTTCGCGGATGAGCCTGTGCGTCCCGTGTGATCTGGCGATCTTGCCGATGGCTGCTGCCTGGGGGCTGGCCTGCTCGGCTGCCAAGTCGACTCGTCGAAACGGATGTCAAGCGCAGATGCTTGGGCTGCATGGTCAACCTCCAAGCTGGACATCATCCAATTGTCCACCCAACTCATCGAGTCCATAGTAACGACGAGCGAGAAATCGCGCTCAACATCGCGGACGTTGAATGCGAAATGGAGTGCTACCATGGCTGAAGTGAACTGTTCTCAGCCCTTTACGTGTTGCTGTGCGTGCACGCTGCGCCTCAGCAATGCGGCATCTTCAGAACGAATCTTCCTTGTGTCTCCAAATCTTTCGAAGGTTTTGATTGTTGGCGATGGCAGTTGGAAAGCACACGCGAGCAACATGCAGATGAGAGCGAGAGCAACCATGTGTGCATGAATCAAGTTGGGCGCTCTGCCATTGTGCTTCACCCACAACTCTGCCCACTGAAGCCTCCATCTGTCAATGCATCAATCCACCTGACGACGGGCACGCACGTCATCACTTGGAATTTGTATGGCGCCGACCATCTGTTGCGAATGTTTGTTCCCTCTGCAGCGCGACCAGCTTCACACACCTCTGGCTGTCTGCAGAACAGCAGACAGAGTGTGCTTGTTGGTGTGCTCGGTTCAGATACCGCAGCTGCACTCTTGACCCGCCCAGCGCGCAATTCACCCGCGACCTCGCCATCCCAATTGTGACGTGAACATGAAGGTCACCTGCTCGCTCGTTGTCGCGGCTGCTCTTGGTGTTGCTTGCGTGAAGGGACGGCATCATCGCCAACCCCAAAGCTCAATATAAAGACCAGGCAACGTCAACATACTACAACACCTTGATCTCGGACACGGTCAACCCGGCCTTCCAGGGCAAGAAGTGGAATGCGGACGCTGGCGCGAATGCCAAGACGTTTGCTGATGCATTTGGTCAGACTGGGCTCAAGTCGCTTCGTGAGCTGCTCGATAAGTTCGTGACGGATTGTGGCAACTCGCGCACCGACATCGCCCCCGTCGACGTGAGCGGCATGACCACTATGTCATTCCAGAACGACGAAGAAAAGGTCGGGTTCATTGCATCCCACCACGGCCCATGCGAAGTTTGGATTGACGACCACAAGATCTGGCACGAAGATGACTGTCGAGGGAAGTACACTGGATTCCCGGCTGTCATGCCTGTCGACTACTCGGTGTGCAAGGGCAAGTGCACGCTGAAGTTCTACTGGCTGGCGGTGCATGAGCCAAAATGGCAGGTCTACAAGCAGTGCGTGCCGATCAGCAACCCACACGGTAACGGAGGGAATCCGACACCTGCACCAACCCAGCCAGGTCCTAGCCCAGCCCCTACGTCTCGCCCAGGACCAGGTCCCCAGCCACCACAACCAGGTCCTCAACCAGGCCCAGCTCCAGGTCCACAGCCTGGTCCTGGTCCTCAGCCTGGTCCTCAGCCTCAACCGGGACCTGCACCTTCGCCATCGAGACGTCACAATGGCGACCAGAACTGGCACCAAAACCGACACCAGTTCCGGACAGTGCCTCAGGGAGATTCCAATGGCCAAGTGCACGCTGCCGAGTTCTCCACCTCAGGTGATGAGCGACCATCATTCACGTTCCGTGGTCGTCGCGTTTAATAAACCGTTAACTGGTGCTCGAGATCTAAAATAGATTTATTGCTCTATGAATAGTATTATCTTCAATATACTATTTTATTGAAGTCGTCATCACCAAGCTCAAGGATCGATCGCCATGGCGCTGCTCCAGGGGAAGCGCGCGCTCGTTGTTGGCCTCATGAACAAGCACTCACTGGCAGCGTGCATCACGCACTCGCTGCTGGCACATGGCGCACGCGTCGTGGTGTCTTCGAAGGCACCGCTGTCCGCGTCCCAGCGCAGCGCCTGCGGGTTTGTCGTGCCGCCGCTCACGTCAGCGTCGTGCAACTTCGCTGCCTGCGACGTGGAAGACGACGCGAGCATCCACGGCCTCATGGCCGAGTGTCGAGACGTGCTGGGTGGGCGTCTCGACATTCTCGTCCACTCCGTTGCGTTTGCCCCACGCGAGACCTTCCAAAACGGCTTGCTGGGCGTTAGCAAACACGCGTGGACCGAGGCAATGGACGTGAGCGCCTACAGCCTCGTGGCGCTCACGCGCGCAGCGCTGCCGCTGATGACACAAAGCGACAACTCCGATGCCTCCAAGTCCCAGCCAGATCGCAGCATCCTCGCTCTGTCTTACGCAGGCGCGAACAAGGTGTGTGTATCGCCGATGTGGTTATCAGTGTTGTCGAGTGGATAACCCATCCATTTCCAATGGCAGGTAGTGCCGAACTACAATATGATGGGACCTGCCAAGGCAGCGCTGGAAGCCACGACGCGGCAGCTGGCGTTTGAGCTGGGGCCCTGCGGCATCCGCGTGAATTGTTTGAGCCCAGGGCCGATGAATACTGTGTCTGCTCGTGGCATCCCAGGCATCTCGGTCAGTGAAGCACCTACAGACTTGATGTGACCATGGCCTGGGTATTTATTTCTCCTTATGGATGATATGGGAACAGAAAATGCGGAAATACGCCGAAGAGCACGCGCCATTGGGACGGAATGCCAGTCACGAGGACGTAGGGAATTGGGCAGCTTTTCTAGCCAGTGATATGGCTCGCGCCATTACTGGACAGACAGTGTACGGTGAGTTGCTGTGAGTATGGCCGTGTGACGATGATGGCAATAACTGACCAACAATTGAACTGATCGATATGAGCAGTGGACGGTGGCATCAGCATCATGGCACCGTTCGCAAAAGACCAAGCAGCACCGTGATAGCTGCCTCAATATAGGTTCTATTCTCACTCAACGCATCATTGCTTGGTTTTGCTCCACGAGTTGGTCATGATACAGTTGCACCAGCTTCATTGTCGGATGCAGCAGCTGCGACGGTCATGGAGAAGTCAATGTTCCTCTTGTATGTTTTGGTGTTCTCGTATGCGAACAGCGCAGCATGAACAACTCCAGTGACGTCATGACGCAACTGAGTGGGAATGCTTTGGACGTCTTCGAACGTCGAAATACGCGGGGATTGGATGTCTTCAAGACTCGGGTCGTCATCGGTCTTATCATTTCCATTCGCATAGTGAGAAGGAGATTGGTTGCTACCATCAATCTCGCTCGAGAAGTCATCATTGCTTGCGATGTGGCATCTGGCGTCGAAGCTACCGCTGGAAGCGCAGTTCTCATCGTTACCACCAGAATGTGTAGAGTTGATTTCCACAGCGTGGCTTGCAGCATCGGAAGAAGCAGCTTGATCGGTTCCATCCAAAATCTGGCTTGGTGCGTTATTGCCGCCAACTGTGCTGCCATTTCTGCAGAGCTTCTCGGTACAGTTGATTTGAGTTTCGAGGTATTTGGCTTCCGTCTCCAGATAATTGGTGCCGCTCGATGACTGGCTGCTACTCCCACTGTCACTGCTAGCAGATGCCTCTTCGTTTGCCAACGAACCAAGCGAAGCAGTGCTAATCCCAGCAATGAGGACGCAATGCTCTGGCAACTCACAAACGATTAGTTCAGCGACATTCCTTCCATGGTACTCCGAAGTACTGGTGAGTTCTTACTGAACACAGGCCACTGTTGCTCGTGCAACGGAAGCCAATAGAACTGCAGTACGCACGTTGGCAACGTGCATACTGCGAAGTTCACTGGCATACACGCGATCGACGACGGAAAAGCCTTGGCGCAATTGGTATTTGCGAAGACACGGTTCATATCAATCCAAACTTCGCAAGGACCCTGCAATCCCGGTTGCATTTAGTTCCCGGACCGCCATGAAATGCTTCCAACTAGCTTACCTGCTCCGATGCGGCAAATGCCTGACCTCGCTGTTCATCACCCCATTCGATGGCCGTCATACCTTGCACGTCAGTTGGCGGACCATCAATTCGAGAATTGCCGCAACTCGGAACGAACGCCTCGACCAATGCACGCAGCGATGTCTTGCGCTGATCAAACACCTCAGCGAAGTTCCTCGCATTTGTTGATGGATCCAGATCCCATCGACGTCCGGCAAACCTTTCTCCAAGTATGCTTGCGTTGATGCGCACGCGATAGCCAGACTTCATGCTCTCGTCGAAATACCGAGGCTGAGGTTTCAGCAGTACACCAAAGCCCCAGCACCGCGATGCTACCAAACTCCATAGAAGTCCAAGACAGATTGCCCAATCGACAGCCATGGCGACGACCACGAGGCGCCGATGCAGCGCAAATAAGAACCCAAGACAGGCGAGCAACTTGGATGTTTATTCTATATTGGTTGGTTGGTTGGGTTGCCAGCTGGCTTGTGGTGCTTTTTCTCACGGTACAACGAAAACAACAGCACGATCGACCCACGCACATTTCATCACGCCCCCACGCGGTGGCTTGCTCACTGACGAAGCARGTGCGCCGGCTGCACGTGGCCYGGGCCGTTGTTGCCGCCGYTKCCGTTCTGGATCGGAACGCAGTGCTCTGCGCAGACACGTTCGCACGGGTGAGATCAATGACACAGCGTCCGTGKGCAAGAACATCCGTTGGTCCAACTCACTGTAGATCTGCCACTGTGGCTCGTGCAGCGCCAGCCAGTAGAAGGTGAGCGTGCACTTGCCCTTGCACACCGAGTAGTTTGCTGGGAAGACGGCAGGATAGGCCGTGTACTTGGCGCGGCAATCGTCTTCGTGCCACAGTCGGGTGCCGTCGATCCAGAGCTCACATGGGCCCTGTGATTCATCACAATCGATGGACRCACRCGCGCGCGCCATTCACACAAGGTCAGCACACGTAGACCAGGCAGACAAAAGGAACGATGATCGCCACCAAGCAAGTGTGGTTGGCAGTGGCACTTACATGGTGCGAGTCGATGAGACCTTGATGCTCCTGGTCGTTCTGGAACTGCATGGTCGACATGCCGCTGACGTCGACTGGTGCGATGTCCGTGCGCGAGCTGCCGCAGCCTGGCACAGTCTTGTCGATCATGGCCTTCAACGAGCCGTAGCCGGTCTGGGCGAAGGCTTGGGCAAACGTGTTGGCGTTGGCGACGGGGTTGTCGTCCCACTTCTTGCCCTGGAAGGCGGCATTGTCCGATGCCGACACCTTGGCAACAAACGATGTCGCGGTGGCCGGGTCGCTATACTGGGCCTTTGGCTGCGCCATGTAGCCGTGGGCACTCACGGCCGAAGCCATCAGCGACGCAGCGAGAACGGTGGTGGCGGTCTTCATGTCGACGTGGGCTTGGTGGCTGTCGTGGGAGAGTGAAGGCAGGTTGGAAAGTGACCTCGACCACCAGCAGCACGAGCGAGGAGCATGTCCGTCCGCGACAGCAGCATTTCGCACGGCCTGGATGAGGTGGTTTGGAGAACCAGATGGCCRCCCGGAGGATCTCGTAGTTTCGTTGTAGAGTCCCACTRGTGCAGCAAGGTCACGTTTTGGWGGTGGGTSAGCACGACGAGGTGCGGCAAATCGAGTCGCCTGTCGACAGATGCTGTGATATGGSCAYYAACGGTGWGTATGGCTCTTAGTGGACGTKRCARCAGYTACTYGGCGTYAATCGACCAYGAGTTGCTCTTGCACCTTGGAGCGAACAACCTTACGGATGTGTGTGAATAGAATGYACTACACGATAGCACGGTTGCGGCKCTTGTGCCCGCCGTGCGGTACCTGTACCTAGTCGGAGACAGTCATCGGATCATTCGGTTGTGTGCTTCGGGTATTCACATCGACTCGTATGCACCATCACAATCTGCCGATCACATGCTTGGCTGAGAAACATGGAAAACAAGTGCTGCTTCTCCTCGAGCACGTCAACACAGTGCGATGTGTAGCGAATGGAGAGAGCGAACTGAAAAGGAAGAGAACGAACTGGGCGATGCGATGTAAAATGGAAAGTGAGATTCAGAGTAATAGAGTCCTAAGATGCACAATATAAAGCGGCCACTTCGATATGCTTCGAGAACACTCTGGAATGATCGCTCTGGCTTGATGACCTGGGCAAGTTGCCCAAAGTTATGTATGGGTACATAACAATGCATGAGCACCGCCGAGCAAAGCCGGGGTTCAWCACTCCCCCTCAACKTGGCCAGCTGAATCSAAATGCATGCCGGATGCTTGGATCAGCTTCGTGAACTGTGGTGTAGGCAKCGGCTTGGTTAGGAAGTCGGCGCGCTGGTCACTCGAGGGCACGTGAAGWAGTCTAATGTGGCCTTGGGCCACATGATCYCGAACGAAGTGAAATCGAAGATCGATGTGCTTGGCTCGTGGTGTATACCCAGCGTTGGTAGCAATACTGATTGCTGACTTGTTGTCGATGCAGACTGGGACAGCTGATGCAAGTTYGAATTGCATCTCCCGAAGTAGGTGTCGCAGCCAGAGTGCATCTTGAGCTGTCAACGCGAGAGCGATGTACTCTGCCTCRGCKGAGGACAGAGCCACCACTGACKGTTTCTTACTTTTGAATAGGACGGGCCCKCCAGCCATGAAGATCATCATACCCGTTGTTGATCGTCTCGTCGARCTGTCACCACCCCAGTTGGCGTCGCAAAATGCAACAACTCGTTCTGTTTTCTGGATCGATCGATCGTACTTGATTCCAGCTTGCGCAGTACCCTTGAGGTAGCGTACGACCCGAATCGCAGCGCGCCAATGCAGTTCCCGAGGATCTTCCATGTATTGTGCCAATGTGTTCACAACAACACAAATGTCTGGGCGAGACGTGCTGGCTAGGTACAGAAGTGATCCAATCAATTCGCGATATTGGCGCTTGTTGGTGTATGCCCGGTGTTCTTCAGTCGGTTGCAAGKCTTGCCCAACGACGCACGGGTTACGCACTGGGTACGCTTCGMGTTGGCCGAATTTCTCGACAATACGCGAGATGAACKGCGATTGTCGAACAACCAGGATGCCATCTTCACGCTTGTAGTCAACTTCCATGCCAAGAATGAAYCGTGCGTCACCGAGCGCTTTGACGGTGAAATGTTGTGCGAGCACTTGTTCGATTTCACGTGCATCCTCTTGGACTTTGCAACCAACAAGTAAGTCGTCGACGTACAGTGCAACGTACACAGGCCCGTGCTTGCCGTTGCGAACAAACAAACACGGATCGGCGACACATTGTACAAATCCCGTCGTCGTAAATACCGCTCGGATCTTCTTGAACCAGACAGCTGCAGCTTGCTTAAGCCCATAAAGGCTCCGTCGCAGTCGACACACCATGCCAGCAGAGACGCGGATGCCTTGAGGTGGATTCATTAGCACAATTTCTTCGAGGTCACCGTTCAGAAACGCGGTTTCGATGTCAAATTGCTTGATGTAGAAGCCAAGAACGCAGCAGATGGCGAGGAATACACGAAT
>NSDO01000280.1:15447-44336 GCA_002286825.1 Lagenidium giganteum
TCTTCGTCCGCCTCCGCACCTTCGTGCTCAAGGCCAAGCGCAGGGACTCAAGCTGCGATGCTCGTCGCCTCCAAGTCACCAACCAGTACGCCAACCGCTTCTTGGGCAAGTGCATCGCTTGGCTCCAGGACGACTCGCCCAACTGGTGGAACAAGTTCTACGCTGCCAAGAACGCGATCGACTTCGCCGACAAGGAGTGGCAGATGGAGTTCCAGTCCGCGACCGCGCCTCGTCACTTCGATCACGATCACCGCCATGACCGTCGTCAAGACGCTGGAAGAGGCCGACGCGACGAAGCCGCCTTGCCCAAGTACATGCCGCTCTGGGTCAAGGACCTCATTCCCAAGAACCGCCTTGGCGAAGGGCCCTGCATCCGCCATCTCAGCGGTGTCGGGTGCAACAACCCGGAGCGCTGCCGTGCCAGACGCCTTCTCCATGACTGGCCGGAGCCTCTGCCAGTGTGGGCTCTCAAGCACCTCCGCCGCGCCTGATGGTGCCCAAGTCCGCTTCGTTCGGTAGGACCTGGGTCACCAAGTGTAAGTCATAATACATTGACTTCCACCCACGAACGATGTTCCACGAGCAACCTTAGCTCTCCTTCCTTGCCCATGAGCAACCTTAGCTCACCTCCTGCTTCCATGGGCAACCTTAGCCCCCTTGATTTCTCCATGGGCAACCTTAGCTCGGCCGCCAACACAGGCGAACTTAGCCATCCCGCCACCATGGACGCACTAAGTTCATGCCCACAAGTCACATGCGAACTTAGCCAACATGCCACCACGGACGCACCAAGTCCACGCTGCCCACACGTCACCGGCAGCAACAGCCCACACGTCACAGGCAACAACAGCTCGTGCAACACAAGATCACGCAACATACACACGGGCAACTCAAGCGTTGGCAACACAAGCGCGCGCATCGCCAGCGCACGTCCACATGGCACCTCGCCATCATTCACCGGTATCACAAGCAACTCTTGCCTGCCACCCCAGTCCATGGGCAACACGCGGACACAGCCACTGCCTCGCGGCAGCAAATTGCTTCCCCTGCACGGGACGCGCGCCAACACAAACATACTCACCACACACGAGCTAGATCACCTGGCCGCCACTTTCCTAGAGGCTGTGACGTCAGAAGCCTTGGCATTACGCCTCGAGAAGGCGCTAAGCGCCGGCTATTTATGCTGCGTGATGTCCCCCATCACATATACGCGCTTCGAGGCCGTGCAAACCAAACGGCGCGACACTGAAACCATCCTTTGGGCACGAAACCTTGCCGCGTTCCTCACCCGGGCGTCGCTCACGATCCCGCGGGACATCCCTCCAGTCAGTGCAGTATTGCACGGCATCGAGCTGTATCAACTAATTCATCCGCTCAAATCCGTGTTATCGGAATAAGTCCGCAGCACAAAGACACCGCTAGCCCAGTTCGTGGAGCTGTTCCGCAACCAGACTTGCCACGACTACCGCCCCAACAAGGCGCTTGTTCCGGCCATCTTACGCGACGTCTGCCGAGACTACAAGAACCTCAGCGAGATCGTTGACATCGCTCAAGCCGGCTTACGCGTGCAGATGAAGCGCAGACCACCGCTGCAGTCCCACCCGCCCGCTAACCACGGGTCTGTGTCGGAGCGCATCAATGTCTTACGAAAGAACCTGCGCGCAGAGCAAGGCCATCGCTGCCTCATAGTCGACTTGGACTTGCTCAACATCTGGCCCGAAGTACGCTGCAGCCCATTCGGTGTCGTTGACAAGGCGGGCGGCAACCCGCAGACGTCCGGCCGAACAATTCATGACCTGTCATTTCCCACGGGCATCTCAATCAACGATTGCTCAGATAAGGAGGCCATCCCGGCCCCCGAGTACCGACATGTCCACGCGATTACTCAAGAGGTTCTGCGTCAGCGCGCGCTTTGCCCCGGTGGTTACATCTGGATTCTCGCTGGTGACGTGGCGTCCGCCTTTCGCCACGTCAGCCTCCACAGCTCCTCTGTTCATCTCTTCGCTGGCGCAGTGCCCGAGGACAACGCGCTGGTGATTGAACTCGCCGCACCTTTCGGGTGGACAGGTTCACCCGCCGCCTATGAACGCTTCGGAGGTGCCATCTCCCACGCACGGACAGACTTGCAACCTTTGGAGCCCTGACGGCTTCTTTCGCTATCACTGGGTGGACGACATGTCTGCATTGCAACGGAACCAGAGACGCATCGCGTCGAGTGCGAACGCTCGCTGCGGGCCGCAATGCTATGAATTCTCGGACCCACTGCGATCAACGAAGCGAAGTTCACCGGTTGGCACCAGGAACTCAAGGTGCTCGGTCTGCTATTCAATGCCGTCGCGTGCACGGTCGCCATGCCACCAACCAAGATCGCGAAAGCGAAGAACAAGGTTGCCGAGGCGTTCCACGCTCGCTTCATGTCTCGCACCGCCTACCGCTCCCTGCTCGGTACCCTTCGACACGTTGCTACTTGTATACGAGCTACCAGGCCTTTCCTGCAACGCCTACGCACTCCGGCGTCCCAGCTCACACGCTTGCGGCACGTCGCCGTGGACGCTGCCATGCAAGACGACCTGCGCTGGTGGTGGATGATCCTTCACTCCTCCAACCTCAACGGGATCCCAATGCACTTCTTCGCCAATCATCCCCCGGTGGACGTGGAAATCGCAATGGATGCGTCTGACGATGGTCTGTGCGCCGTCGACGCCGCCGAACGCAGCTTTCTCTTACAAGCGTTCACGCTTGCGGAGCGGGCCCTCATCCTTGCCTTTCGCAAAGGCGACCCGAACGGGTTCGACATCAACTACCGTGAGTTCGCGTCGGCCGTTTTTGCCGTCCATGCTTGGGCAGAGAGGTGGTGCGCCGCATCCCTCACCGCCCCATTCACGTTCAATTCCTCCTGGATAACACGTCCGCCGTATCCTGGCACCGACACCAGAGTTCCCGTAACCCCCGCGTCCAAGTTCTCCTCCGGTTGCTCGCCTTCTGGGAAGCGCACCTGCAACTCCGCTTCTCCGCGACCCACGTGCCAGGCGCCACCAACACCGTAGCGGACGCCGGCTCCCGCTATTTCAGGTCTCCTCACCATCTCCAACTGTTTCGCTCACTCACCGTGTCATGGTCGCAGGCAACCCCCCTCCCTCCCTCGAGGCCTTCTCCGAGATGTGGCGCTCCATCTACGCCTCCACTCCGTTGCTGACTCCTCCCTCGCCAACTACGAGCGCTCATTCCAGCTCTGGCAATCCTGGACGAGTTCCCACGGCGTCCCCGTCTGGATGACGGGCCTCTCCTTNAGAACAAAATATACCCCTATCCCTACCGATATAGTAATATAACCTAATAAAGTATCCCGGGGCCATATCTGCAATATTTCGATCATACCTGGGCTATCGAGCGAGATCCCACCAAATCTGGATCTCGGAAGCCACTGGAACTGCTCGAGATCTGTCGGTTGATATCGACGACCACCACACGAGAGGTGCAGGACAGCAGCGGCTGTCGCACGCAAATGCTCCGAGTGGATAACCCACCCTCGGAGCTCGTTGAGCTGTTGGCGCTCGAAGAGATGAGCGCCAAGTCCTTCCTGAGGGATCTCAAGCGAGGTGAGATCCTCCAGATCTGCGCGCTTAGTGCCGCAGAGCCATCAGAATTTGTGGGCAGCACGTCCACCTTCGACCCGGACGTGCTGCAGGACAAGAAGACTGCGCGTGAAGAAAGATTCGAGCATCAGTCGCTCGAGTCTCTGAAGGCACAAGGGAATCCGGTGTATCCCCTTGTGCAGGAGTTCCTGGACATCTTCCCCGACAAGATGCCAGACACCTTGCCCCAGGACCGTTGCATTCGGCACGAGATCGATCTCGTGCCCGGTACGAAGTACTGTGTCACGCGGCAGTGGCCACTGCCGCGTGACACAGTTGAAGCGATCGACGAGTTCTTTGCCTCTCGAGCGCGCGCCGGCCATGTGCGGGAGAGCAAATCCCCGCACTCAAGCCCGACCTTCTGCTTGAAGAAGGCCACAGGGGGATGGCGCATCGTTCATGCGTTCAATAAGCTGAATGATGCGACCATCCCGGCGCAAACGCCAATTCCGCGCAAGGACATGGTGATTGACGCCATGTCCGGGAGCACTGTGTTCAGTGCTATTGATCTGAAAGATGGGTTCTATCAGATCCGAATGAATGAGAGGGACATCCCTCTCACAGCGATGAGCACCCCAAGTGGGATGCTATGGGAGTGGCTGGTCATGCCGCAGGGGCTAAAGAATACCCCTGCGACTTTCAACAGGATGGTCACGCAGGTGATGAGACCCCTGCGTGCCTTCGCGAGTTCGTACTTCGACGATCTCTTCATCCACAGTCGTGCCACGGATGGCAAGACGGACGTCCAAGTTCATCTGGAACACCTACGGGAGGTGTTCCGCGTCATGCGTCAGCAGAAGCTGTACGCAAGTCTGATGAAGTGCATCTTCTTCGCGGAGGAAATCCCTGTCCTTGGGGACTTCGTGGGTGTCAAGGGCGTTCGCGTCGACCCCGAGAAGGTCGACGCCATCGACGCTTGGCCGGTCCCACAGACCGCCAACAGTTGCGTCAGTGGTTGGGCCTGGCCAACTACCTCCACAAGTACACACGAGGCTATGCTGGCCTCGTGCACCCGCTGACGTTACTCCTCAAGAAGGATGTGACGTGGGAATGGAAGGCGGAACATCAAGCCGCCTTCGAACAGGTGAAGAAGAGCCTCCGCGAGGCTCCGGTGCTGGCCTTGCCGAACTTCGACAATCCCTTTCACGGCGTGTGTGACGCGAGCGACTACGCCATCGGGTGTGCGCTCATGCAGTTTGACGACGCGCAACCGGAGCGCGTCGTCTCGTACCAGTCCCGCCAGCTGAAGCCGGCGGAACGCAACTACCCGGTGCATGACAAGGAGCTACTTGCGATGAAGTATGCTCTTGTCAAGTTCCGAGTCTATCTGCTCGGAACGTCGAAGTTCGTGATCTACACGGATCACGCGTCGCTGCGGACAGCGACGCACAGCCCGCATCTGAGTCAGCGCATGGCACGCTGGCTCTCGCTCTTCGCCGAGTACAACTTACTTGTAGTCGGAGCTCAATCCTTTTGGCTTTCGCGACAACCATCCTTCCTTTCGCAGCTCTCT
The DNA here is from genome assembly GCA_002286825.1 of Lagenidium giganteum. Taxonomy (NCBI): domain Eukaryota; phylum Oomycota; class Peronosporomycetes; order Pythiales; family Pythiaceae; genus Lagenidium; species Lagenidium giganteum. The sequence continues at coordinate 20,596 of NSDO01000280.1, forward strand.
CCATAGTTCCCGGAAGCTGCGCTCTCCTGCCTACGCGCGATGCATGCTGCCAACGAATGTGTGCCAACCACGCAAACCTCTGCAGTGCTTATACCAAAGGGAAACTCATCTYCTGTGAGCCTGTCTTTTGCCACTGCAATCGTGCGGTTGCCGATTGAACACCTAACCGCACTCACTCTCAAACTTCGTGATGCGGCGGCGGGGTTTGTGGCGGAGCTCACGGATCTTAATTCCCTATTTTAATGCTTATTCTGTAGGATACCGAATACGAATACGGTAGTAGAGGAGTTAATGGACACTACATGGTACAGTACTGACTCCCTTGATACATATTAGTACTTGGAATCTGTGACGCGCGCCGGGCCACCGAACCGGCACAATGGATGCATCATGTGCCACAGTGGTTTCAGGCAGGGGCAGGAATGCGCGCCCCCAAGTGGCGCGACGCGACGGACGGGCGCCCTTTGGTTCCTGCGTCTGCGCCTGCAGCTACAGCCAGCTGTAGCAGGAGCGACGCTGCTCGAAGCGTTCGCACGTCCAAGCTCAAGCCGAGCGCGTGCGCGACGAAAGATCGCGCCGTCCACGTGCGATCGTGTCGTGAGTGGCGTGGTCTGACGCGTCCGTGGACACTGGCTGTCGCTGCGTGGCTGTCGCTGTTGTCGTCGTCGTCGTCGTCGTCGTCGTCGAAGCCATGTTCATCTACCTGAGCAAGAAGATCGCCATCCCAAACAATGTCAAGCTGCGGTGCGCGGCGTGGAACTCGGAGCAAGGCTGGATCGCGTGCGGCGGACAGAATGGGCTGCTGAAGGTGCTGCGGCTCGAGTCGGCGACGCAGGCCGACGGCAAAGGCCCACGGGGCATCGCGGCAGCCAGCAACCTGACCATGAACCAGTCGCTCGAGGGCCACAATGGCGCCGTCGTGTGCGGCACGTGGAATGCCAACTTCAAGAAGCTCACCACGAGCGACGAGAACGGCCTGATCATCGTGTGGGTCATGCATCGCGGCATGTGGTACGAAGAGATGATCAACAACCGCAACAAGAGCGTCGTCAAGGACATGAAGTGGACAAGCGACGGGCAGAAGATCTGCATCGCGTACGAGGACGGCGCCGTCATCGTCGGCTCGGTGGACGGCAACCGCCTGTGGGGAAAGGAAATGAAGACACAGCTGTCGTACGTCGAGTGGTCGCCCGATGGCAAGTCACTGTTGTTTGTGACCAAGGACGGCGAGGTGTCGGTGCACGACGCCATGGGCAACAAGATCAGCAACCTAGCGCTCTACGCTGTCGACAGCAGTCGCAGCGAGCGCGACTACAAGATCGTCGGCGTGCACTGGTACGATGGCTGCGAAGGCCACATCAGCGAAGAGGCGCCGACACTGGCCATTGCATTCCGAGACGGCAAAGTGCAGATCACGCGCGGGCGCTTTGACGAGAACGCCGTGCTCATTGACACGGGTATTGAGCTGACGCAATGCCGCTGGAACAACGACGGCAGCGTGCTGGCGCTGGCCGGCACGCAGTACGACAACGGCTACTCGAAAGGCGGCGAGGGCGGTGGTAAGGAGTTCAACGTCGTGCAGTGCTACGACCCATTCGGACGACACTTGCGGTCGCTGCGTGTGCCTGGCAGTCGCATCGAGGCACTGGCGTGGGAGGGCACGGGACTGCGCATCTGCTTGGCCGTCGACTCGCACATCTACTTCGCCAACATTCGTCCGGCGTACAAGTGGGGCTTCTACGCCACCACCCTCGTGTACACGTACAATCGCGTGGACCAAGTGGAGAATGTTGTCGTGTTTTGGGACGTCAAGTCGGACGAGCGCTACGTCAAGTGCATCAAGGGCTTGCTGGGCATCAAGGCCGCCGGCGACAACTGCGTGCTCGTGACCAAGATCTGCAATGAAGATATGAACAACAACGGCACCGTGGACGCCGAATCTGGTGCCACCAATCGCACCGAGCAGCAGCCGTTCAAGGAGATCCAGTACTCGCTGATTCTGTGCGACACGATCGGATCGCCGATCGAGACCAAAGTGATTGACTTCGAGCCGTTGTTTGTGTCCATGACACCACGCCACGTCATCGCCGCATCCACGGACGCCATCTATGTCTGGCAATACCGAAACTCGAACGCCAAACTCACGGGATTGAGCAGCACAGGTGGCTCCACCGTGTCCGACATGGGCACCATCTCGCAGCTCCTGCAGCGAGGCGGTGGCCGGGAAAAGATCTTTTACGTCGACGAAGCCCAGGGCAACGACGTTGAGCACTTCCGGTATGTTCCTCGTCAACTCGAGGACCCAATCTGTGCGCTGTGTGCGTCCGACGCGTGGATCATGGTGGCGCGTGCCAGCGGCCTCATCCACTGCTTCACGCTGCCGCACATCTCGCTCGAGATGAAGTACATCGTGCAATGCCGACCACAGATGCTGGCGCTCAACTGCTCGTCCACGCTCATGAGCGTCATCGACATCAATGGCATCCTGACTATCATGGAGGTCGGTAACGCCGGCTCGCTCAATGCTGTACCCGCCAAGATGCTCAACTTTGAGAAGAAGGACGCTTGGGACATGCTTTGGGCCGAGGACAACCCGGAGCTGTTTGTGATGATGGAAAAGGCACGCATGTATGTCTACCGTGGACTCGAGCCGGAAGAGCCTGTGTCGTCGTCAGGTTACCTGTGCTACTACCGAGATTTGCAGGTCAAGGCCGCGTTGCTGGACGAAGTGCTGGCAAATCCAGAGCAGCCTGAGAAGAGCATGGTGATCGACTTCGAGACTAGGTCGCTGCGTGATGCGCGTGAATTGCTGGACAACGTCGGACTGGCTGAGGCCTGTGAGTACATCCAGGACCATCCACACCCAAGGTTGTGGTCGCTGCTGGCCGAGGCGGCTCTGGAACAATTGGACTTCGGTATGGCAGAGCGCGGCTTCGTCAAATGCGGAGACTACAGCGGCATCCAGTACGTCAAGCGCTTGCAGTTGCTCAACGATCGCGTCAAGCAGAAGGCCGAAGTGGCTGCCTACTTCCAGCAGTTTGACGATGCAGAGACACTCTACCGCAAGATCGATCGTAAGGACCTGGCCATCGACCTGCGGCAGCGCTTGGGCGATTGGTTCCGCGTCGTGCAGTTGGTACAGTCCGGCGGTGGTAGCGATACTCTGCTAGTCCACGCGTGGAACATGATCGGCGAGTACTACGCCGACCGCCACAAATGGGACAAGGCGATCAAGTACTACGCGCAGGCGTCCAATGTGTCGGCACTGGCCCACTGCTATTACGTCGTGGGTGACTTTAATCAACTTGAGACGTTGGTGGGAGAGCTGCAGGAGAATTCACCCCTGCTCAAAGAACTCGCTGTCAAGTTCACGCGTGCAGGCCTGTGCAGCTCGGCCGTGGAGGCGTACTTGCGCATGGGCGACGTTAAGAGCGCCATCGACTCGTGCGTGCTGCTCAACGAGTGGGAGAGAGCGGTGACGCTGGCTGAGCAGCACCACTTTCCACAGATTGAAAACGTGCTTACGAAGTACGCGAGTCATCTCATGGTGAACGGCAAGACCATGCAGGCCATCGAGCTCTACCGACGTGCGAACAAGAGCACGGAAGCGGCTAAGTTACTGGCACGCCTGGCCAAGGAAGTGAGCAAGAACCCATTGCGCGCCAAGAAGCTGCAGGTGTTGGCAGCCTTTGAAGTCGAGCGCATGCGCAAGAAGATGTTGGATGTGTCCAACCTCACTGGGACGGCAGGCAAAGCGACAACAGCGGCCCAAATGACGGCGCAGACGCTGGAAAGTCTGGTACAGCACGATGCTGCCACGGGGGAGAACCGAGCACTGGACAACCCGTGGCGAGGCGCTGAAGCATATCACTTGTACTTGCTAGCCCATCGTCAGCTGTACAGCGGCCATATCGACCGAGCATTGCGGACGGCGCTCAAGCTGGCTGCATATGAGGACATTTTGGAAGAGCGCGAAATCTATTCGCTCGTAGCGCTGGCAGCATTCTACACCAAGCACTACGAGCAGTGCTCCAAAGCGTTCATCAAACTCGAGACTCTGCCCAGTGTAAGCGAAAAAGAGCGCAGTCAAATGAGCGAGCTCGCCCTCAAAATTTTCACCAGTGCTCGACCGCAAGACCCAACTACTCGACCACAAGAATGCCCATCGTGCCGAAACTACGTGAAAGACTGGGACTCGCGCTGCAGCAATTGCAGCCGTACGTTTCCGACGTGCATGGCAACCGGCGCAGCTATCCTCGATCACCGCACCTTCATGTGCAAGGTCTGTCGCCATTCCTGCATTGAGCAAGAGATTCGTGCCATCAAGAACTGCCCTCTGTGCCACTCTCCGCTCACGTAGTGCTGCAGTCGCGCTTGCATTGCTAACACAAAAACCATCACACCCACTGGTATACTGGTTATGCATGCCATTTCTCTATGTTTTCTCTAGCCCTAGTTGCAGAAGCCGATTTCGCGTACAATTCCTACTGCGAAGATAGTGCGGAATCGATATTACCAAGTAGGGTCCAGGTCTCCGTCCTTGAGCGTCACGGGCTTCTTCCAAGCCGACTGGCCTGTGTGCGCGTCGAAGTAATAGTATCGCATCGACTCGGGATCGAACACCTTGTGAATACGCGCAGCCAGCAGGGCTAGCAGCTCTTTTCGTGCGTTGCATCGCCGGCAGAATCCCTGGAGTACCGTGATGGCCTCGTCCGGGTCCGTGATCGTGTACTTGCGCCGCCGTCGCACGAGATGAGCTTCCTTGACGTCTGCACCGATGAGCATGGCTGGGCGCTCCCAACTCACATGACCAGTCTTCTTGTTGACATAATAGTAGTCGTTGGTAGTCGGATCGAGGATTTTGACGTACGCGTCCGTCATTAACTGACGCAACTCGCATCGTGCCTTTGTGGTTCGCCACAGGCGCTGGATATGCCGCGCTGCTTCGTCTGGCGTCAGGATCTTGCGCAGACGCTGCAAGTATCGCTTCTCCCGCTTGCGCATGGCCTTGGTCTTGACGTGTGCTGCTTTCTTCATCTCAAGCAACGATGCACGTCGTGGTGAACGACGTGGACTGGCTCCGCCAGCAACGTCCACAACAGGTTCTTCAAGTTCCAGCTCGAGGTTACCAAGTACGAGCGGCTTGATCCAGGAGGAAGTGCCCGTGACTTTGTCGTAGTAGTAGGGCATACCTGTGGCTTCGTCAAGTTGCTTCTTGTATCGCCGCGCCAATAGCTTCTGAAAGTGCTGACGGCTTTGGAACCGCCGAAACATGGCCTGGATAGTGCGTGCAGCTGCTTCTTCATTGATGAACTTCTCTTTGCGTGCGTTCCGGCGCTTGCGCGGACGCCGCAAGTCTTCGATGTCTTCGTCCTTGCCCAGCAGCTTGGGCTTCTCCCACGACGACTCACCCGTGACCGTGTTGTAGTAGTAAGCCTGTCCAGTGGTTGTGTCCATGAGCTTTTGATATCGGGACAGCAGCTTGATCTTGAGGCGTTTGCGTGCTTGGTAGCACTGGAACTGCCGCTGCACCACCCGAGCTGCGTCATCCACCGTCCAGTTGGCGTACCGCTTGAGTCGCTTGATCTCGTACGGTTCTCCGAGATCGTACAACCGAATAAGCAGTTTGGGAATTGTGGACAGTGTGACTGTCTTACTGCCCTTGAGAGTTGGCACCTTGAGCTTGTAGTAGACTTGCTGCTTGTCCAAGTCGTAATGCTTCTCGTACATGGCGTCGAGCTGTCGCCAGCACGCGCAACGAACGCGATGGCCGCGATAGTATGCCTGCATGATAGAAGCAGCCTCTTCCCTGGTAAATGGCACAGGCACTTGCGGGTCCTCGTCTGGGTCGCGAATTGGGAGCTCAACGTCCTCTGGAACGCGAGGTGGACGGTCCCACGACGCTCGGTTAGTCCAAAGGTTGTAGTAAAAGAAAGCGTGGTGCTTGATGCTGTACACGCGTTGGTAGCGCTTCTCGCGTGCCTGTTGAAGCACTCGTCGAGCGCGTCGAGCACGGTAGAGACACTGGATCATCCGCACTGCTTCGTATTCCTCCAGGTGGTAGCCTGGCTTGCGCGTGCCGTGGAGATGTTTCTCGTGGTAGCATTGACGACAGACCCACAGGCGCAGTGGTGACGGCTGGAAGCCGTCACAGCGCCAGCAAATGCGACACAGCGGGTGCACGATGGCGTCGATGCTGATTGCATCAATCCGTTCAGCTTCCTTGCGCTCGACTTCCAGGCGTTCTTTGCGTTCGACCGCAGGCTCCAGTCGCTGCACTGGGTGAATTGTCGGATCCGAAGATGTCCACGGCGGTGGTGTGATCACCGACAGGTTGAGTCGTGGCACAATGATTTCCTTGGTGCGCCACAAGCGATGTACTTCACCCTTCTCGTAGCTTTGGGCATCTCTGGACGTGGTGTTGAAGATAGTGAATGTGCGACCGCACGCCAGTGAAGCTATTCGACCGAACGTGCCGCCATCCGCCAGTACTAGCTTAGTTGGCTCAGGCTGGAAGGCACGCTGAGTTCCCCAGGCGTAAACGTTGTTGGCCGCTGTCAGTGCTGCTGTGTGGTGCATGCCACAGGCAACGATGGTCGCTCGCTCTTCTTCGAGCACGTCGGAAGGAGGGAGCCGCACATCGCGTGGTTGCTCCACGACCAGCTCGTCGCCCGCCCCCAGCTTTGACGTTAAGAACAACACGGAAACGATTAGTCTTCAGTTTGACAGCGAGGTGGAGGTGGCAATTCCTCACATACCTGGCCGTAGATGCCTGTGCCCCACACGAACACACGGCCGCTGCGATCAGCGGCGCGTTCACTGGCGATGCATGCGCTATGCCACGCGCCACAGGCCACGTCCACAACGAACAAGTTACTGAGACGCCCACGGACTTGCGCAGGCAGTGATATTTGATCGTGTGAGCTTTCCTTGCGTGTCTTGCTGCCTGTCATGGGAGGTGGATGACCGAGGCGGCCGCCGTCATTGCAGCCCCAAGAGTAGAGCTTGCCATCGTCTGCAACGGCCATCGTATGCAGCGCGCCACACGCGACCTTGCGGATGTTGATGGCTCGAAAGAAGTCAAGGCGGTGCACAACACACGCCCGCGGGAACGCGCTGACCAGGAGCTTGCTGGGCTTGTCTGTAGCTGGCTTCGGTGCTGTGTTGGCGGCGGCCGACGTTTGCGGTGTCCCGAGCTGACCGTACGTGTTGCTGCCCCAGCAAAAGATGACGCCGTCCTGGCCTGTGACTTGGTCGCAGATGGCGACGCTGTGATGACTCCCGACCGCCACAGCCACCGACTGGAACGAGCCGATGGCCGACACGACCGTCGCACGATTGCGAGCCACCGCATCAGCATTAGCTGACGGATATCCGAGCTGTCCGTGTGGGTTGTCGCCCCACGAGAACAGGTCACCAGCACGTGCCAACGCAATACAGTGCGATCGTGCCACCTGCACGTCGTCAACGTGTTCGGTTCGTAGTGTGTGGACGAACACTGGGTTCACAAGCCAGCGAGACTCAAGGGGAGGATCGAACACATCTGCGTTGTACACAGAGCTGCACAATCCAACTTGGGACGACAGGCCACCAGTCTTGCATAGCCAAGTAGATCCTTTGTCGCGGTCGATGGCGTAGACCGCGTCTGACTCATGGCCGGCGGCCACGTTCGTGATGTTCTTGCCACGCAGCGGTTGGATGTCGATCGGGTGCTTGCCGCGCATGGCCTCGCAGTAGTACACCGCGCCCTGTCCTGCGCAGCACACACGGTCGCGACATTAGCACGGGCTTAGACCACGCCGCTCCAGTAAACTGCGCACCTTTGAACTGCTTGTCCAGCGCAACGGCGGCGGCGTCGACGGCCAGGTTGTTGGTCAGGATGTGTTGGTCCACCCAGCGCTGCACACGACAGATGAGCAGCACTTTCTTGCCTGTGGACGGCAAGTTGAGCGACAGCGCGAGCATGCGTAGCTCCTCGCGCGACAGCTTGCGCAGGTCGACCGAACGCCAGTAGTTGCGGTCGCGTGCACGTTTGAACGCCTTGAGCGCTTCAAACGACTGCCGCACGTCCAGGCGCTGCGCGCGGAACATCTTGTGCAGCACATACGAGCGGAAGCACTTTTGGATCATCGTGGCTGCAGCATTGCGCTTGCGCTTCTTGGCGCCGGGCTTCCACCCCACCTGTAGCTTCTTGGGCTTCACGCGCTTCTTCTTCTTCGGTGGTGAAGGCTGTGTCTGCATTTGCGCCGGGGGCGGAGGCGGTGGGGCAACCGCTGTTGATGACGCAGCCCCATTCTCCTCCGATCGCTTCCTTCTCAAGAGCGCTCGCATCAGTCGTCGTGACGCGCGACCTCGACGTCGATGTGCCCGTCGAGCGCCGCCATTGACGCGGCCTGAAGCCGCGTCTCTTCCTGCGCACCCCACTTAAGTACGATCTACTTCAAGCAATCCGTTTAAGTACGATATGGGTCGGACGTGGTTCAACACCAGTGTCCGACCGTCATTGCTCCATTGGCATGGTGACCACCAAGTGGGGCGTCGCGGCCGCCGTGGCGGTGGGCGCTGCAGGCGTCGTGTACGTGCGCTATGGAGGAGTGAGTGGATTGCAGCGCTTGCTGGCATTGTGGCGAGGTGTGCCTACGATGCGTTTGGATGAACTGCGGCACCGGAAGACTGCGTGGGTGGCGCTTTGTGGAGAGGTGTTCGACGTGTCCGGTGATCCGTTCTTCGACGCGCCTACTGCTGTGTATGCGCACTGGGTTGGCCATGATGTCACGCGAATGTTGTTGACGATGGCGGTGTACGATGGTGCCAGCAGTGGCTTGCAAGCGAGTGAGCAAGAGCTGCTCGACCAGGATCTGGACGCTGGATGGGTGACAGAGGACGAGGTTGGAGGTCACCGCCGCATGCAGGTGTTGCAAGAATGGCACACGCGGTTCCGATCGCGATATGCGTGTGTCGCCACGATCGCTGACATCTGTGCGTCGCGTGCGTGGTGGTCACTGAGGCAGCAGTTGGTGCGCCGCGGTGTAGCGGCCAGCGGTGGTTCGTGTCCACTTGGATTTGGCGCCAAGAAGCTCACGCCAATTCAGGTCGTGTCTGCGAGTGCGGCAGCTGGGTCAGCCACACGAATTGAGGTGGAGCTGCTTGGGACGCGCTACGACGTGACCGCATCGCCACTGTTCCAGCCTGGCGGCCAATACGCGAGTCTTGCAGGGTGCGACATCACACGATTTCTCATTAATCAATCGAAAGCGGGTACCCAGGAAGAAGGAACGACTCGCGAGCTCACGTATGAAGAACAACTGCTGCTGGAGAGCTATCGCGACCAGTTCATGCGCAATTTCCCAGTCATCCAAAGCGCAAGCGATCACTCGACCACAGCAGCATCAAGTGGGTGGCATGATCTGATCGCTGCCAATGACGTCGTTGGTCTGGAAAAGGCTATCACAGCCGGAGGCATTGACATCAATGCTTTCTGTCCTCGCACGACGCTTACAGCGCTGCACAAAGCAGTTGAAGCCAACCACCTCACAATCGTCCAACTGCTGGTCCAGCACGGTGCCGACATCAACGCCCCTGCGTCCCTGTACGACGACGAAACACCGCTGCAGATGGCACAGCGCTTCCAATTCGATGACATCGCGACATTCCTAGCTCAAAATGCATAAAATGCACTCTTGAGAATGTATGTACCACGGTACATAATACCACGGATGGTATATTAACATAACAGATATTAAAAACCGCTGCAACTGCATCGCTGCACTGCCCATAATGATGGATCAGAGCAATGCGCGGCGGCTGTATGACGCGATCGATCGTGCGTGGGAGCGCGCGCAGCTCCAGGCGTTCGGCAGCCATGGATTCCAGTCTGCTGGTGCTGTGATGACGTCGCGCAGCTCGGAGGACCCGTTCCATGTGTTCCTGTTCGGCCGCCTGCTGCAGGAAGACCTGCACGTGAGCTGCTCGCCGCGGCTGCCGCCGGACGTCGCTGCGTTGGACCGCGTGACGCTGGAAGGCGTGTGCGTCCTGCAGGTGCTGGACGTCGTCAACATCGGCGCCAACGTGGAGAAGCGCACGGAGGACTCCAAGGGCCCGACGCGCACGCTCAAGCTGGCGCTGACCGATGGCCACCAGATCGTCTACGGCTTCGAGCACATGTGGCTGCCGCAGCTCAGCACCAGCACTAAACGCGGCACCAAAGTGCTGATCAAGAACGCGAACGTGCGACATGGGCTGTTGCTGCTGACACCGCACACGTGCCAGGTTCTGGGCGCGTCGGGCAACCCGGACTTGGAGCTCCTTGGTGGATTGAACGGCCAGCTGCGAGCAATGCCAACCAACAAAGCACAGCAAGGAGCGTACGCCGCTGCCGTGACGTCGCAGCTTCCGATGGTGCAACCAGCGACTGCTTCGCCCAACAAGGCGTCGCCTGTTGCGACTCCAAACGCTGCAATGCAGCAGGCAAAGCCACTGCAACCACCACAACCAAGACCGAGTCCAACTCCGACTTCTGGTGCCAGAAGTGTCATGCCAGCACCCAGTCAATCCAACGGTGCGACTACAGCGCCTGTGAATGCTCGGGTCCCGTTGGAGACTGCTCCTTCTCGATCCGTGTCAGCTCCAACCACGCAGAGCAAGCCCAGCAACACCGTCAAGCCACCAGTTCGAACAGAGGCCGTGTTTCTCGAGATCTCGTCGGATGAAGCAGAGGGCGACAGCGACACAACGGACCCAGCAGTGCAGCACCTGTTCTACAGTCCGAAGACACCACGGATCGAAGAGCAGAGCCAGCAACCAGCGCGCAAAAAGCCGAGGCCCGACCCAGTCGTCAACCCTGGGAATGCACAGCCTCAAGTGGCAGCCCACGCAAATCCCGTCGTTGGTGATGACTCCGCTGGGGACGAAATATCGTTCTCGCTGCTGGGCAACATGTCGATGTACCAACCTCCGCCGACACCGCAAGTTGAGTGGAAGCGCCCATTCAGATACTTCAGCGCCAAGTCGGATCGCATCGTCGTGGGAGACGACGTCGCGGTTGGAGATCGTGTGATTGTCCGCGCGTGCATCAAGTCGGTGGCTGGTTTCCAGTTTAACAGCGGCAAGTACGACCTGCAGGTTCTGATTGAAGATGGCACGGCAAACCCGCGCGTGGCGGTGGATCCGGCCTTTGTGGAGCAGCTCATGGGCGTGTCGTGCGGTGAGTTTGTGCAGACAATGCAGTCAAACCCAGCTCTGGCGCACAAATGGGCTGCACAGATGCAATTCCGGCTGATGACATTGGAAGGGCTGATGACTCTGCGGCGAGTGCCAGCACCACAGCCGATGGTACTCGAGAACTGTCGGAAGTTCCAGGCAAGCGATGCCCTGCTGTTACTGCAACGTGTGCAAGCGGTAGGCGGAGGCCAACCATGATGACTTACTGCGGTACATCGCCCTGGCTCCAACAACAACGGCGAAAGCCTCTCTGACGGTTTGGCATACGCACGGCCACCGAAGATCAACGTGGGCGCTTCACTCGGTGATTCCGTCGCCGCCACAACAAAGGAATACAGCGCGGCTCACGCAGATTCGGCAAAGAGCAGTGCGGTCATACTCGCCCAAGCGCAGGCAGTGAAGGACGACAATGTCTGCCTGTCAACACATCCAGTATGGTGGCACAGAGAGCTGAGTTCCGATGACCACAGCATTCTGATAAACCACCCACGAAAAGTCAAGCACGAACTGGTGAACAATGATGAACGAAATAATTCAATTGCTCAGCATCTTGTTTGAAGATATAGGCCGTTGGGTTTTATGGCCATCTGGTGGTATCCCAACGATATAAGCGAGCTGTTGAAGGGTGATTGACTTGCGTATACACAGCTGCACGTTGATAGCTGTGCGACCGTGACATCTTGGGCTGCACGGGTTGCGCAATACTACTGAGCTTGGTGATGGATTCTCGGTACGAACAGCCATGTGTAGTTAAGGCAAGTAGTGACGGCATACCAACCGCTCCGCAAGTAGACAGCGATTGAAGAGTTTCCTCACTTTCGATGGCGAATCGCTTACGTGGTGACGCAACAGCCGGTGTGTTTCTCACGTTTTTGATGATTCCTTGCTCTTGAGCATTTTCTGTGACCGACACCGCCTACGCGTGGGGCGTTTCCAATGACCAACGATAAGGATGATGATAAGCATTGCCATCAAGCCCCAACACACCCGCGCGCCCAAGATGGTCCACAGCCCTTGAGGTACGCCGTCGTAGGCATCCGTAGTGCCCATCCACACCCAGGCCAACGGATCGGATGGCCGCACGATAGAGTCGATGATCGCGTCCAGACTGACATCCTCTGCGCTTGCGTTTTTCTGCCCTTCTGTGCCATTCTGACGAGATGTTCTGGCTAGCAAAGTCTTGGAAGAGTATACGCCGCTGAATTGCAATTGGCCACGAACGAATAGGTTCAAGGCCGAGGCCGCGCCACAGTCGCGTGCGAATGGGTCGTCGGCTTTCCGATCCATGCGCCCAGCGCATTCGGTCCCATATCGCCGCGTTATCACCGCTGATGCCTTGGCAATCGGTGAGAAATCCGGATAGGCGTCAGTGAACAGTCCGCCTGGTCCAAGCGATTTGACGAGGATTTTGTGAGCTGGGCCAGAAACGCGATCGTAGAACTCCGCGGCGTAGTTCGCAGAGAAGATTGGATCAGACCGCGAGCTCCAAATAATAAGACTGGTGTTCGCGGGCAGGTTGATAGGATCGGTTCGATTCATAGCGTATCGGTCGAGATCATAGAGTTTCCATGATAGCGACGCACTGGGAGTGACGTTGCGAAGCACCTCAGCGCACTCAGGCGATCGAGCGTAGAGGCAGTACATGGCGGACTGTTCTGGCACATGCGCTTCGTTGATTATTGCGTCACGACTGCGCATCGCCAATTGCTCGTAGCTTGGTGGTGGTCGCTCCCACATCTCCGAGAACTGGATCAAGTTCCAGGCCCACGTGTTGATATCTGTCCCAATGGCTGTTTTCGCGAAAGCTGCGCTTTGAGCGGCATACACAATCTTGGTGACGTAGCGCGCGTCGTAAACATTGCATCGGGCCATGCGGTAGATGATCGCAGGGAGGAGCTGATTTGCGCCATCTCGACGAACAACGGCTGACAGCGCTTGTTGTAACCCGGAAACGCCCTCTGTGCTGCGATAAGACATTGCCAGACGACACCGAGCCAGCGATGGATCGCGCTGCTCCACTCGGTCGTACAGCTTGCGAAGAGCTGCGCGTAGCGTTGTTCCCTTGAAGTATCGCCGAACGTCTGGTTGAGTCTCCAAGAAAGTGAGAAACTGGTCGACAACCTGACCGAAGTCACTGTCCAACGTTGATACATTGTCACCAACCATCGAATCCATAAAGTAGCCAGTGACCAGCGGGCGGGTCTTTTCCAACTGCATCATGCGCCGTACGATTGCCGTCGTCCGTTGCGCTGCGTAGACGAACACTTTTGGTCGCTGCTGCTGTTCTTCCGCTGCCGCTTGCTGGACGCCACCGGCGACCATCACTAGGTCGATTGCTGTGCTGGTGAGCGAGAAGCCTGCTTGGCTGTAGGCACCAAACGTCAGCTCCGCAGACTCGAGCGTCGACTGCGCGAAGTCAAGCGTCGTGGCGCCTTTGCGGGTGACGGTGGAGGATTTGATTGACACACTGCCACGGAATTGCAGACTGTAAACATCGGCCACTTCTCCGACGCTCTCAAACAGCACAGACGCTAAATGCAATAGTTCAGACAGCGGCTGTGAGCATCGGAGTGCGTTCGTCCCTCTTCAATGCCAGGCAGCAGCAGTGCCACGTACCTTCGTTGCCGCCGTTCTCTTCTTCGCTGATCGCCCACAGCATCGGACGGCTCGACTGCGCCATTCCAGTCGCGGAGCGCCAGCGCGTGACGTTGAGGTCGAGCTGGCGACGAAACTCGATACAAAAGGCATCGTAACAGAGCGGCACCGTCACGACAGCGCGCTCAACCACAGCGTTGTTGTTTGCATTGTTGTCGTTGTCGTCGAAGGCATCGATAGGCGACCACTGCAAGCGCAGCGCCGGAAAGGGCGTGGCGCGCCAGATCTCCACATGGCGTGGGATCGTCGAGCCATCATCATTGACACTGCTGCCCTCGCTAGAACGACTGCCCATAACCGCGCCTACGCCACTGCCGCTGCCATCGGCACGAACCAGGACGAGCGACAGCAACAGCAGCGCCCATGCTGTCACCGCCACCGCCACCAGCTCCATGCACCGCATCATAATGAGCTCTGACTGGAAAAAGAAAAAAAAATTGACACAGTGCCACACCAACAACAGCAAGCTACTGAATTATGGGAATTTTCACAGGATTCCATCACCTTGATTGATCAATAATTGTTCTCCCAATCATTGCGCGGGGCTTGTCCTGTCGAGCCGCGGCTCGGTCGTCAGCTCGGATCTGGTTGTCTCGAAGGTCCGTCAGTCGTGGAAGAGCGCTGGGACGCAGTGGCGATCATGGCGGCGCCGGGCCACGTGCCGTATGAGCTCACGGCCGTGGAGGCCGACAAGCCCATCAAGAAGCCCAACCAGATCGAAGCGCTGCTGACGAGCCACGTGCCATGGGGCGACAGCGCGCCGCTCGTGTTCATGGGCACCAGCGACGGCGCGCTGCACGCGTTCGTGCCACCCGGCGGCGCCGCCACGCCGTTGGATGGGGGCGCCAAAGCGCCGCAGCTCGGCTTCCTGCGCTTCCACACGACGTACAAGAAGCTGTTCCACGCCAGCGCTCAGTTCCTGGACGCGTGGGGCGTGCTGGCCACCATCGTGGACGCCAAGCTCACGCTGTACGCGCTGCCGCTGCAGACCAACACCGAGGTGGACGGCAACGCGGTGCCCTCGGCCATGGCCGCGCAGCGCGAGCGCGTGATCGTCGTGGAGGAAGCGAAGCAGTCGATGCTGCTGGCTGCGCACGAGCACGGCAACGTGCTGGCGGTGCTCACCAAGCAGCAGACGCTCAAGGTCTTCGACTGGACGGTGCACCGCGTGCTGGAGCTGCGCACGCAGCTGGAGCTGCCGTCGGTGCTGAATGGCGGTGGCAGCGGAAATGGCAGCGGCGGATCGGTGCTGCCGGTGCAGAAGATGATTTGGATGAGCGACAGCCACCTGCTGGTGCTGGGCAAGAAGGACTGGTGCGTGCTCAACGTGGACAGCGGCAAGGTCATGCCCGTGCATCCCAACCACGTCACAGAGCTGCACACACTCGACAGCGTGCAGTGTGCAACGCCCGTGGCGTCGCTGTCGTCGCAAACCTCGCAACGCCCACGTGCCGTAGCCAACGACGTGTTCCTCGCCGGTAAGCACAAGGCAGTGGTCGTCACGCTAACGCGCGATCGTGAGAGCCTCGCAGTGCGTGACAAGAGCATCGTCGAGTACAACGTGACGCCATCAGCAGCGTCCTACCACCACCCGTTCGTGTTGTTGGACCTGCAGGATCGAGTCGCTGTCTACAACGTCGGAGCCATGCATATCGTGCAGGCGCTGCCCATCAAGTCGCTGTACGCTGCGTGCGTTGTCAAGGACGTTGTTGCCAAGCACAGTATGTCAGGCCACCAGCACGCTCTGCACGACGCTACAGCGCACCTTGCACCAGCGGTCTTGACGGTTTCGGCCGCATTCTCGATCCAGATGTTGAGAATGCGACCGATCGCTGAGCAGATCCAGCAGTGCTTGGCCATCCACCGCCTCGAGGACGCCGTCGCATTGTGCCAGCTCTGTCCTGAAGAAAGCCAACTGAACGACGACGAGAAACAGCAGCTATTTGTCCAGTATGCCGAGGCACTGATCGGACAACGCGAGTTCGACCAGGCCATGCAATACTTTGCCGATAGCGGCGTCCCCGTCGCCACCGTCTTGCGATTCTTCCCTCGCGACATGCTCCCTCGCAGTGGGCTGGCATTGAAACAGCAACAGCTACCACACAAGACAGCGAGCGAAGAGTCGGCGCTGCAAGGAGATGATCTCGTAGCTGCATTGCAGGCGCTCGCTGACTTTCTCGATCGACAACGCTTTCGCGTGGGCGCCACACCAGCCGTGCGCTCACCGTCCACGCCATCGGAGATCGAATTGATTGACACGGTGCTCCTCAAGAGCTTGGTGCTTCTCACGGAAACGGAGAACCATCGAATGGCGGCGACGAGACGCTTGATGGAGCTCGTGAAGGGCTCGAACGCGTGCGATATCGGGGAAACCGAGGTGTTTCTGCGGGCGCATTCGCAGTTTGAGGCGCTATTATCATTTTATGCAGCTCGCCAACAGCATCGCAAAGCGCTCGAGTTGCTCGAAGACCTGGAGCGCAACGCACCGACCGCCAGCACTGATACAGCCACTAGCTCCAGCGTCAAGTCCGCAATGTATTATGCACAGCTGATTGCTGATTACCTGCGGCGATTGGACCACACACAGGCGTCGCTCGTGTTTGAGTTCTCCCGTCGCATCATCGCGCAAGATCCAGAACTTGGACTCGGCATTTTCACGAGTCGCAACACGGCACCGGGCACGGAAGACATCGATTCAGGGATGATTCTCAACCACCTCAAGACCTGTGACGTGACGAAGAAAAAGAAGATAAGCGACCCCACCACAGATCTGGAAACGCGAGCCACACTCCCGCTCACCGAGAGCCGATTTCTCGCGATCGAGTACTTGCTGCAAGTGATCTGTGCAAACGAGACTCAGCTTATGCCTCGACTGCATGATGAGCTCGTGTATCTGCTTCTCGACGCTGTGAGCGTGGAATTGCGGACTCAAAGTAGTGCGTCGGCTCACCCACAGCGACTGGCAAGCCGCGTGTCGTCGCAGCATGGGTTACTTGGATTGCTTCGGCAGAAGCTGTTGAGATTTTTGGAGCTTCCAGAAGCTATGTTTCATCCAGAGCGAATGCTCAGCCGCACCCCGGTGGAAATGGTCGACGAGCGTGCTGCATTGCTGTCAAAGCTTGGTCGCCACCACGAAGTGCTGCAACTGTACGCACTCGAGTTGAAGGACACAGCCCTCGCAGAGAGCTACTGTAACAAGTGCTACGAGGCTGATCTGGTCGATTCCTCCATCTATTCTACGTTACTGCGACTGTACCTGCGACCGCCGCAGCTCGTGGCGACCGCAACCAGCACCGCTCCATCTGGATCAGCAACGATGGCGAGTTCTCCACCAAAGATGTGGAGACGCAATTCCGGGATCTCGGTTGCCCCCAACAGCTCGTCTTCCAGTGAAGCTGTCATAGCGGCGGTGAATATCCTCAACAAGTATGCCGAGCGCATCGAAGTCGCCACTGCGTTAGACCTCCTCCCGCCCGACGTACCCGTCGCGTCGTTGACTCAATTTTTCCGGCGAGTGTTTGAAACGCAGGTGGAGCGCCACCGCAATGGCCAAGTCAAGAAACAACTGTCCAAGATGGAAAACTTTCGGATCCGAGAACTGCTTTCCATCAAGCGCAAAGGTTCAGTCACCGTGTGGGCATCACATTGCTGCCATGTGTGCGGCAAGAAGCTCGGCACCGGCACTTTCTTGCGTCTGCCGAGTGGAGCTTTGCTACACTACGCCTGCCAGCCTGCACAGCTGTAAGGGGATGTGCTAGTCATTCAGCATAGGCGGGCAGCTCAGGTTCACAGTGCCGAGCAAGTCAAAGAAAGGTTAACTTAAGGTGCGGGATTGTGACTTATTCTTACGTGGCTGCTTCCTTGCGCATGTCCGACACTTTGGCTGGCAGCACTGCGCCAGACGAGTTGGACGAAGTGGTCGCAGACAGACTCTCCGGGTTGACAAACACCTTAGCCTTGTCAAACTCCTGCATCATGCGCGTGTACAGCTCGTCCGAATTGAACGCCAATGCTTTGGCAGCCTTGCGCTGCTTGTACGAAATGCCCATGCGCAGCATGAACGAGTTTTCTTCGTCGTATTCGAGCTCGATCGTCGGTGCTGAACCGCCCCATTCCTTCTTGTCCTTCTCGGTCCAGACGACCTTGGCGACCTTGATTCCTCCTTCAAAATGATGCGTCTCATCCTGTATATGATGGTTACCAAGAACCAAGGTTAAACAGCGCAATCCAGCTCAGCACACCCAAGCACGTACGTCAAGCAGCTTGGACCGAAGCATGTCCTTGAGGTTTCTGAGATTAATCGGCACCTTGCGTTCCATTTTGATCGTGATGACGCCCTGGCGTTTGAACGTCATGCGATTAAGGAACGCAATGACGATGGCGACGACGATCACCCAGACGAACATACTGAAGAAAAACCACAGGCTTGGGTTGCTGTACATCATGACTTCGAGAAACTTCTTCATCCAGTCCGTGTCCACAACGGTCCACGAGCCAGTCACGCGGTCCAATATCTGAAACGCCATGCTGCCGCATACTAGAAACTGGATCAAATAGAGCGTCGAGGCCGTGCGTTCGTTGGTTTCCTGGAGCTCACACAGCCGCCGCGTCTGCAGTCGGATTGCTTCATTCTGCAGAAAATCACGTTCGGTCGACACAATCGTAGCCATTTCATTGAGCACGGACAGCTCATGACGCGCGCCAGCCATGTTCTTGTATAGGTCCTTGACGCGTCTCTTGAGCTGGTTGCTTAGCAGACCGAGCTGCAGACGCTCGTAGAGACTGCGACCAGCTTGCTCCGGTGGCTCGGCGGGTACAATCGCTTCGTCAAGTGACTCCTTGAGATAGCCGAGGATTTCTTCCAGCATGATGATCTCACGTGATAGCACGGCCAGGCGGTCGCGGATGTCGCGCAGACGGTTTGGATCTTTCTCGGACGTCTCGATGAGGACTCGTACCTGTGCCATATCGTCAACAACGATGAACATGCGACCGAAAAAGTTTTGTGTGAACAAATTCATGGCTTCATACTGCAGGAAACTGCACAGCAATGGCTCATGATGACGCGAATTGGGGCCAGCAATGAGCAGGCCGTATGCGCCGAAGATGAGAGTGTCGTGCTCGCTGATGTCGAACGCCGCTCGCGTGTCGCCGATCACTTGCTTGAGTTCGTTTTCGTACTCACCCTTGTCCATATATTCTTCGGCCGTCAAGTGGGGCGTGATCTCGTTGGCAATGATGAGGTTGATCTTGTTGCGACTCGCAGCTTCGCCCGTGTAGAGGAGGTTGAGCAGCGCGCGCTGGTAGCTAGAGAGCACGCTATCAACAATCTTGGACGAGTCCATGTGGACGTCCACGAGCAAGCGTGACAAGTGATCGAGCGAGATGTTGTCCTTGATGCGATCCATGATCGCTTCAACCTGCATGCCGTAGAAGCACGAGCCAGCAGCCGTGAGCGAGCACCCAAACGTTTCCACCTGGACAACACCTGGTGCCTCTGGAAAATGGATATCGGCCTCGAAATTGACGTGGTTGGTCATGGTATAGTCCAGGATGTTGATGGCTGTGAGGCCAGGGTCGATCGAGATCTTGGTGCCAGCCGCGTTGTCGTCCACGACAGCCGTGAAGAACCCGCCCTGAACGCGCTCGCTCGAACCCAGGTTGCAGTTCAGTTGCACGACCTGGTTAGAGCCAAACGGAATGTACTCGGACACAATGAGGGAGACCGAGTTGAGCGTAATGATCTCGTCCAGCTGATCTCGAATGCTCGACTCGCTCACGCCGCACTCGTGCGCGCGATGGGCATTACTTAGAGTCGGGCGACCGCCAAATCGTAGGCACTGTGGAATATACGCACTCGACACGTACGACACGTCCTCGGTCTCAGTCACCGACGACAGGCGCCGATAGCCGCTGTCGTCATCCACAAGCCAATATTCTTCTCCATCCCACTCAACTCGCAGCAAGTGGAGCGTGCCGGGTGCATACGCCACATCGTGGATCGATAATTTGTCGGCTTTGCCGATCTTGGACACTATCTCCAGACCTTTCTCGGAGATCTGGAAACACGTCACGGGCTGATAGCTCTTAGACGACAGTTTGAGCCCGTTCACCAGTTCTTCTTCGCGCAGGAAATCGATGTCAGACTTGCCTTCCTGTGAGATATTAAAGTACTTGCGCTTGTTCTCAATAAGCTCGGATGACGGCGCGTAATCGTAGTCGAGCGCCTTGGACACAATCGCCTCGTACAACAGCACCAACAGAGCTGGCTTACGCACCCACTCCTCTTTGTCCGACGCGCGGATAGCAGGTTTAGAGTACAGCGAAATGAGATACAACAGACGGTTCTGGTTCTCAGTGAGCCCTGTGTCTTCCTCGACTTCGTCGTCGTCGTCACCTTCTTCATCCTCTTCGTCGCCTTCGTCACCTTCTCCGCCATCGTCGTCCTGTTCTTCTTCCTCCTCTTCATTCTTCTTAGCGGGTTCGTTTTTCTTTCCGTCGTCTTTCTTTTCGGCAGGTTTCTACGTGACAGATGCGCAGCAAATAAGCGGCGTCACCAACGTTGGGTCACCTTTAGGAAGGTCACATCATTACCTTCATCGCGTGCTTGCTCGTCGGATGTCGTGGCGCTCGCTACGTGCAAATGACCGCGCCGAACCAAACTCTTACAATCAAATCGCCAACGGTCACTAGCATTGATGCGAAGAAGTCGAAGGGGCACGGCGGGCGTGAAGCGACGCAGAGCTAAGATCGCTCGGCGATCGGAGTCGGCACCACAGCGCGAAGACTGCGGGCAAGCAAGAGGGGGAGGCAGTCCACTCGACGCCAACCACGGCAACAAAGCACTGGCACCTAAGCACTTCAACGCGGCGACAACGAACGAACGAGAACATGCCGTCACCGACAACGGCTTTCGCAGGTCGGCAGGCCTTGACAATTCTGCTTTTGCTGGGATGGTTGCTGCAGAGCGCTGTCGCGATGTGTCCAAATGCGTGCTCTGGTCATGGCAGCTGTGGGCCTTCCAAGTACGTTCTCTTTGCTTGCTTCGCTTTGTTGCCGCTTGCCACGGTGGGTTAGAACATCGCTCTCTGTTGGCTGTATAGCAAGTGCACGTGCGATGCCGATTGGGCCTTGGCACCAGACTGCTCGATGAAAAAGTGTCCGCGAGGACTGGCATGGTCGGACAAAGCAAGTGGCACCAATGTCGCCCATGCGTCAACGGAGTGCTCCAACCGAGGAATTTGTGACTACACGAAGGTAGATATCTCAGTCCCTCCTCCGTGTTGTGCCCTGTACTCGTATAACATTCCTGCCTCTCTGCAGGGTGAATGTGTCTGCTTCGCAGGCTTCACTGGTGCCGCCTGCCAACGATGTAAGCTTGCACTCCATCATTGACGTCCTGTGGTCACTTTTTAGTTGTTTCTTATGTCTTTTTCGCCAGTCCGCTGTCCCAATGATTGCTCAGGCCACGGTATTTGCTACTCGCTAAAAACGCTAGCGTCATACTACGGCACGACCGCTCTTCCCAGCCAAGCCGGAACTGGGGTCGCGCTAGCGTACACCAATTGGGAAAAAGATAGCATGTCGGCATGCTTCTGTGACTACGGGTTCCAAGGTCCCGATTGTACTCAGCGTACGAATGCACACGGTCTGGCGTCTCACGAATATGATGATAGATGAGTTGTTCGTGTTGTTGCAGGGATGTGCCCGAAAAATGATGACCCGCTCACAACCAGTCAAGGTTATCGGACTATCAAGATCACAGTTGCTGCTGGTTCTGCTCTCTCCGGGTCGATTAAGATCCAGTTCCAGGGACAAGTTGCAGTATTGAACGCAGCCGGTGATGCCAACACTGCGGCAACGTGTGCCGGTGCATTCGCTGCGATGAATAACGTGGTGTCAGTCACATGTGCGATCGCCAACGTCGACAGCACTACGAAGGGAGCGGAGTACACGATCCAATTCACGGAATGGAAACATTTTGGCGCAGAAAACAATCTTCTCAGTCATGATGGCAACCCTCCACTGTCCAGCTTTACTTGCGATGTTGGTCTAGTGGCAACCGGCAGCTCACCGACATGCGTGATCACCGATGTTGTTGCGACAAACGTCATTGAGCACGAGTTTTGCTCCAATCGAGGGCTGTGTGATTTCACGTCAGGGCTGTGCACATGTTATGCCGACTTCAAGGGGCTCGATTGCAACCAGAAATCCTTCATCCCAGACAATATCGATGTCAACGACGGGATGCTGGTGAATCCAATTGGACTCACGTACAATGGCAACGTGTTGCACCTGAAGACGACAAAGAATACCGCTACCGACTTCAATTTCATGAAAATGGAAACAGGATCAGCGGTGATTTTGACCATGGATGGAAGCGGAAATACCAAGCTGCTTTTGGGAAACATGGAGATCTCCACTGGTTACCTCAAAGTGCAAGCAGGTGTTACCATCGTGACACTGGGAATGAACGTTCAAGACGGTGGCGCCACCATTACAAGCACAGCAGCTACACCCACAACAGCCGATGTCCTCAACACTCACGCAGCTTTCACGGGGAGCGCACTGACAGTCCGCACGAGTCGAGCGTCGTCCAATGCCTTCATGTTGTTCCAGGGCATGACGTCCTCGACAACGCCTGTCGTCACAGTCCGAGGGGATGGTTTGACGACCATCAGTACGGGAGGTCTGTCAATTACGACTGGAGGTGCAACCATTGCGGACGGACAAGTTGGAGCCAACACGCTTTCAGTCACCAACACCAACGCAGCGTTCACAGCAGCCCTCGTCAATCTAGATTCCACGCGGCCATCGCAGTGGCCGAATACGGATTTTTTGTTGATCAACGGCAAGGCGAACGGCGTTACAGCCTTCACGGTCGAAGCATCGGGAAAGACAACAATCACCAATGGTGGGCTCATTGTGAATGGCGTTGGGGGTGGAAGAATCAGCAGTGCCGATGCGGCAGCAGAAACAGTGCTCGTGTCCGCGACGGCGAATTCTTTTTCCAGTGATGCATTATCCATCCAGACCGCATCAAACACGGTGCACAACCTCATCAAAGCTACTGGACTCGGTATTACGCTCTTCACTGTTGCAAACACAGGACGTACAACCGTATACCACTCTGGATTTGAAGTGGTGGCAGGTGGAGCAACCATCACAGCTGGTGGATTATACGTTGCTGCGATGGGGGAAACTATCAACTCGGGTGGGCTGGTGATCGTCAACGGTGGTGAAACAATCCAGCTTGGAGGGTTGAACGTGGCAGACGGTGGTGCGACGATTGCGTGGACTTCTCAGACGATGACAACACTGAAGGTCCAAGCGCTTGCAACAACTTTCGCCGACAAAGTCCTGCTTATCTCGTCTGCAACACCAGCGCCTTTAGACGCGAATCATTACTTGATTTATGCGACTGGGGTGGTTGGAGAGCTCTTCTCTGTTCTTGGTACAGGTAAAACGTCGGTCCAAGCTGGTGGGTTGGTTGTCAACAATGGTGGAGCAACGATTACGGACACAACAACCACAAACGCCATAATCACGGCAAAAGCTCCAACAGCAGGATTCAGTGCGTCAGTTATGACGCTTTCAGTCACAGATGCCTCATCAGCATCGTTTAACTTCATCTTAGCACAGGCAAGCAGCGTGTCAGTGTTCACGGTACGCGGCGACGGCCAAACCACCATCGCTGCCGGTGGTCTCATTGTCACGGACGGAGGTTCTTCCATCACCACCACCAGTGTGACGGCAGAGGCGGCCGTCATCAAGGCATCGGCCACGGGCTACACGGGGTCGGTACTCCGGGTCACGACAACCATCGGAGCAGCCAGCACGTTCAGCCTCATCTCGGCCCAGGCAAA